>WNWK01040195.1:0-17085 GCA_009830355.1 Cherax destructor | reverse complement strand
CACCACACTCAGGAGATTTCCTTCTTGCTGTTCCCAATTCCTCTCTGGGAACTCGACTCGACCCACAGGCCATTCGGATTGGTGTTGTTCTTCGCCTAGCCGCCCCATACTCACCGAACATAGGTGTATTTGCGGCAGGGCGACGGCTGATCAATTCGGACTTCATGGTCTAGTGTCACACATCAGAAGGAAGTATGCTAGACATGAGGAGGTCAATGACATCATAAAGAAAGCCTCGCCACAGCCGTTGCCCAGCTCGGGAACCCCAAGTGCAGAGGTCTGATGGAAGTCAAAAGCGTCCTGATGGAGCCACCATGCTACCCTGGAAGGATGGTAAGCAGATTGCTTGGGACTACACCTGTGCTGCCACATTGGCAGACACCTACCTGCCACACTCCTTAGCCGAAGGGGTGGAGCTGCCAGCCACAGGGAGACCCAGAAGACCCGCAAATATGAAGACCTTCCCTCTTGCTATAACTTCATCCCAATAGGGTTGGAGACCCATGGAGCATGGGGCAAGTGTGCTCTAAAGTTTCTCAAGGAGCTGGGTGGAAAACTCATCATAGAAACCAAGGACCGCAGGGCGACCAGCTTCCTCTTTCAGAGACTCAGTGTTGCGATCCAGAGGGAAATGCCTGCAGTATTCTGGGCACGCGGCCCACTGCCGGGGAGTTGGACGAAGTATTTGACATGTAACTCTGAGTTGTTATCTATGTTGTTTACTCCCCATTGTATTTTGTCTTGAAATAAAGTTTTTAAAAAAGATGGGGTGGTAGGAAAGTGGAATATTCAAATGGCTTCAGAAAAGAAATCTAAATATTCTTCCTTGAAGTCTTTTATCCACTTCTCCGAGGCAATGGGTCCCACAATTGACACCAGGGTGGACCCCATCCTATATATATATATATATATATATATATATATATATATATATATATATATATATATATATATATATATATATATATAATATATATATATATATATATATATATATATAAAATATATATATATATATATATATATATATATATATATATATATATATATATATATGAAGTGATCAAGGAGGGAAGAGTATATGGAGAAAAGAGAGGTTAAAGAGTGGTGAAGCAATGTAAAAAGAGAGCAGATGAGAGAGTGGGTGAGATGTTATCAGCAAATTTTGTTGAAAATAAGAAAAGTTTTGGAATGAGATTAATAAGTTGAGGAAGCCTAGAGAACAAATGGATTTGACAGTTAAAAATAGGAGAGGAGAGTTATTAAATGGAGAGTTAGAGGTATCGGGAAGATGGAGAGAATATTTTGAGGATTTGTTAAATGTTGATGAAGACAGGGAAGCTGTGATTTCGTGTGTAGGGAAAGGAGGAATAACATCTTGTAGGAGTGTGGAAGAGCCAGTTGTGGGTGTGGGAAGTTCGTGAGGCAGTGGGTAGAATGAAGGGGTAAGGCAGCTGGGATTGATGGGATAAAGATAGAAATGTTAAAAGCAGGTGGGGATATAATTTTGGAGTGGTTGGTGCTATTATTTAATAAATGTATGGAAGAGGGTAAGGTACCTGGGATTGGCAGAGAGCGTGTATTGTTCCTTTGTATAAAGGCAAAGGGGACAAAAAAGAGTGCAAAAATTATAGGGAATAAGTCTGTTGAGTGCACCTGGTAAAGTGTATGGTAGAGTTATTATTGAAAGAATTAAGAGTAAAACAGAAAGCAGGATAGCAGATGAACAAGGGCTTTAGGAAAGGTAGGGGTGTGTAGACCAAGTGTTTACAGTGAAACATATAGGTGAACAGTATTTGGATAAGGGTAAAGATGTTTTTGTGGCATTTATGGATTTGGAAAAGGCGTATGATAGGGTAGATAGGGGGCAATGTGGCAGATGTTGCAGGTGTATGGAATAGGAGGAAGGTTACTGAAAGCAGTGAAGAGTTTTTATGAGGATAGTGAGGCTCAGGTTAGAGTGTGTAGGAGGGAAGGGGACTATTTCCCAGTAGAAGTGGGCCTTAGACAAGGATGTGTGATGTCACCGTGGTTGTTCAATATATTTATAGATGGGGTTGTAAGAGAAGTGAATGCGGGGTCTTGGCAAGAGGTGTTGGGCTAAAAGATAAAAAGCAAATACAAAGTGGGAGTTGTCACAGTTGCTTTTGCTGATGACACTGTGCTTTGGGAGATTCTGAAGAGAAGCTGCAGAGGTTGGTGGATGAATTTGGTAGGGTGTGTAAAGAAGAAAATTGAAAGTGAATATAGGAAAGAGTAAGGTGATGAGGATAACAAAAGAAAAAGGTGACGAAAGATTGGATATCAGATTGGAGGGAGAGAGTATGGAGGAGGTGAATGTATTCAGATATTTGGGAGTGGACATGTCGGCGGATGGGTCTATGAAGGATGAGGATGAATCATAGAATTGATGAGGGAAAAGGGTGAGTGGAGCACTTCGGAGTCTGTGGAGACAAAGAACCTTGTCCATGGAAGTAAAAGGGAATGTTAGAGTATAGTTATACCAACGCTCTTATATGGGTGTGAAGCATGGGTGATGAATGTTGCACGAGAGAAGGCTGGAGGCAGTGGAGATGTCATGTCTGAGGTCAATGTGTGGTGTGATATAATGCAGAGAATTCGGAGTTTGGAAATTAGGAGGAGGTGCGGGGTCACCAAAACGATTGTCCAGAGAGCTGAGGAGGGTTGTTGAGGTGGTTTGGACATGTGAGAGAATGGAACGAGACAGAGTGACTTCGAGTGTATAAATCTGTAGTGGAGGGAAGGCGGGGTGGGGTCGGCCTAGGAAAGGTTGGAGGAGGGGGTAAAGGAAGTTTTGTGTGCGAGGGGCTTGGATTTCCAGCAAGCATGTGTGAGCGTATTTGATAGGAGTGAATGGAGGCATATGGTTTTAATACTTGACGTGCTGTTGGAGTGTGAGCAAAGTAACATTTATGAAGGGATTCAGGGAAACCGGCAGGCCGGACTTGAGTTCTGGAGATGGGAAGTACAGTGCCGGCACTCTGAAGGAGGGGTGTAAATGTTGCAGTTTTATAACTGTAGTGTAAAGCACCCTTCTGGCAAGACAGTGATGGAGTGAATGATGATGAAAGTTTTTCTTTTTCGGGCCACCCTGCCTTGGTGGGAATCGGCCGATGTGTTAATAAAATAAAAAATATATATATATATAATATATATAACGTAGTGCCAAATAGGTAAAATTGGTCAATTAACAAGAACGCCTTTAAAATTAAGTCCTTTCCAAAAGTTTATTTTATACATTTAAAGATATATATTTTTTTCATTTATGTTAATGTAAAAATTAAAAATTCTGCACCAAAGGACCCCTTTGAAAACTTACCTAACCGTATTATAACAAGCTCAATTTAATTTAGCCTAATCCAACTAAATATATTTTAGATTAGTTTACACAAATTTAATAATAAACAAACACAATGAAATATTTTTTCTTTAGGTTCAGAATGATTTTGCGAAATAATTGCCTACACAAATTTTCGTTTGCCTTATACGGCAGAAGAGCGTTGCTATTCAAGCCAAAATCGCAAGTTTTACCTTTGTTTATATATATATATATATATATATATATATATATATATATATATATATATATATATATATATATATATATATATATATATATATATATATATATATATAAACATTTCTGGGCAGAGGGGAGTGGAACCAATGGACTTTGAGACAAGTATGCAGTACTAACAAACACAACCGGACTAGACCATTACTTTGGCGCCTAGCGAACTACACATTTGCTGGGAAGTTGTGGCACCAGGCTAGTTATTAGTGTTTCTTCTCTTGTATTGCATGCACTAGTCAGAGTGTGATATTTTAATATTTATAATTCGCAGACCAAGGACTGTATTCTTCAGTAAGTTTATTTGGTCAACAGCATAATTAACTTTTCCAAAAATATTTGTTTTACGGTATTCACTCGAAATTAATTCTAAACTGTCTAGACATGTTTATCGATTCAGCATTATTATATCAAATAATTTCAAGAAAATAATTCATTGTGCAATTCTCTTTCCCCCTCATTCCATGTATTTCTTAATGGTATTGTTCCACTCTTTCTCCCTAAGCCAACAAGGAAAATTATGATATTCCACATAATTGGGCCTAATCTTCCTTTCCATGGATCGTAAATTACTGGCTCTCTGTTCCCTAGGTGCTGTACACTCCACCAGAATTCCACGCTTTCTCAGAGTAGAAAAATAATATAATAAGAAAAATGTTAAAAATAATGATAGGAACAATGTTAAAACAATACTGATAACGATAATCATAATAATATATTGATGCCAGTACTCTAAATGTGGTTCGTACAATCTTCATTGTGTGACTATGCCACTATCCACTCCTATGTCACTAGGCACTGTGCCACTAGCCACTATGTCACTAGGCACTGTGCCACTAGCCACTATGTCACTAGGCACTGTGCCACTAGCCACTATGCCACTAGGCACTGTGCCACTAGCCACTATGCCACTAGGCACTGTGCCACTAGCCACTACCCAATATGCCACTAACCACTGTGCCACTAGCCACTGTGCCATTAGTCATTGTGCCACTAGCCACTGTGCCATTAGTCATTGTGCCACTAGCCACTGTGCCATTAGTCATTGTGCCACTAGCCACTGTGCTAATAGGTACTATAATACTAGCCACTGTGCCACTAGCCACTATGACATTTGCAACTATTCTACTATCCTCTTGAGTTGGGATAGACTCCACTGCTCGCCGAGAAATGTTCACACTGTTCATGAGATTTTTTACTACCATATTGTTAGTAAGTAGACTTATTGTTAAAAGTATCTCAATTTCTTCCTTAACCTTGATCAATAAATAACTTTTCTTTACATATTATTTTGCAGTTATGGATTTACTGGTTATTGTGTACTTTATATGAATAGTAAAATGATATAAAATACCGACAGGTTGTTAGGTAAACACACATGCAACAATTAGGTATCTTTATTTCGAAACGTTTCGTCTACACAGTAGCTTCTTCAGTCGAGTACTGAAAAATTGGTGAAGCATCTTTACTCTTCTGTACTCGAAGAAACCGACTGTGTAGGCGAAACTTTTAAAAAAAGAACCTAACTGTGTTGTATAATCTACCAGAATTGTGAAGCGTGTTTGAATGATGGGAAATCTTTAATTTTTATTTTATTGGGATGAATTTAGGACCCCATTGCAGTATTTGGGTAAAAACAACTGTTTAGTAATAAATTAGAATAGTCATGGGGAAGGGCTCTGGATACAAGGAACTGGAGTTGTCCTCGATATAGTTTAAAATGTTTATCTCCCCGTTCCATACTCCTGGGATTCCCTCCATAACAAGTTTGAAAGATGGGACCAGGAGAGCCGAAACTCGACCCCAGTAAATACAATTTCTTAACTACACAGCCTCTCCCTTACATTGCTTTATTAGCTAAGCAAAACTGCAACTTGTATAGTGCTGTAGGCCTACTGCAGTTGTCCTCAGCCTTCTCCCCCCAACTAAGACTACACGGCCTCCCCCACCTTCACCACAAATGAATCACTGTATTTATGGTGTTTTTGGGAAAACTATAGACTTGATTAAGATACTAAAAGAAATTCCAGTGGAAAATGAACAATAATATTCAAACGACTAAAAAGAATAGAACTCAAAACAAGCACAAGAAACATATGCTAAGGTCAGGAAAATAGTAACGTGGATAACGAGAACCTTACAACAAAAGTCTAGTGATGGACTAATCAGATTACTTGTGCTCCCAAAAGGAATGTTCAGTGTCCACAGCTCAGTTTAGAAACCTTAAATCGTTTTTAAAAAAAAAAAAAAAAAAAGTTGCAAGATTTCATTTTTAAACAAGGTAAACTTTCCCCCTGTTTGAAAGATGCCAAATTTTGCGTTTTCACCTATGTAGCTCAGTTTTAACTTAACTTTTTAAATCATGATAAAGGGGGAAAAGATTTATTTGTGGTCTCTTTTAAAAATACATTCCTTTTAAAAAAACATTCCTGTTAAAATACATTCATTTGCACCCGCATGCAGCACAGGGGAGAACAGAAGCCCGGAACAGGTGGCTATGGCTAGAGGTGTATCCCCGTCTTCAGTCAATAGCGTAGTCTCAACATGACAACATTTTCAAATAAAAAAAACCGTTCTGCCAAATTTTTTTCTTCTGCTAGCTTAGGACCCACTGTGTAGCTATTTCCCCTAATACATCTAAGCATATGGACAATCAAATCATTGGGGCAAAGTCTAGTACAGAGAAGGCTCTCGCAGCCTTTTTTTTGGTCGTGGCCCCCAAAAGGGTGTTCACGGAGACGACCTAACCCTTGTAAATCTTTTTGGATACAGGGTGGAACTCTAATACCCCGAAACTGAGTCAAATTATGGAACTTATAGGACAAGAAATGCGAGGGTTGGGGTTCCTCGATGAATACGAGAATTTCTAAATAGTGCATACTATAAGAATCCTCATCTGCACCCCGCATATTCAACACCACTTTTTGACCGAAGGCACATAAAGGCTGTAACCCGGGAAAAGTGGTTTTATCTCAATCCCAAAAGAGCATAGGAAACCTTGTGTGACGGCAGGGGCTCCCCCCTTCCCCCCAAAGACAACAGTATCAGGACCGAGGCGCAACACAACCAGGCCCCCCAACCTGGATCGGCCCCTTTCCCCCTTTATCATGTCCGAGGGTACTAAGTGCTCTCACTGGGGTTTGGGGGGCGTACTGATTATTACATCATTTAATAATAACTACTATCATTACTTCTGTTAATATTACCGACTACCATAAACATCTCTTGGAAAATAAATGATAATTATTATCTTGATACGCAAATCAGTATAAAATTTTAAACACAATTTTAGCAACACAACCTAAAAGACCCACTTGAAGCGATTCCAAATCAATCACCATCATTATCTTAGTCTTCAATTCAATTTGGCTTTTTTCCCAAACTTTTTTCATAGTATTGGTTTTATGTCAATCATCTCACTCACCTTGTTTCATTTTTTTAATGCTAAATTTTTTTTTCAACTTTTTTCGCCCAGTAGCCAGCAAAAACAAACATCGTTTTCTTTGGGGGCCCAGGACATGTTGATGTGCAGGGCAATGAACAGGCAAACGCTCGTGGGCAAAAAGTGCATGATCTTCCGGTTTCCTATAAGGACAGTGGACCCCGAGTTGTTCACCTCAAAACTCAATTATGTAAGTGTAATATTGTAAGTGTTTTGTAAGTGTATTTTTTTGGGGGGCAAATGCACTAACCTATTTACATTATTTCTTAAGGGAGAAAATTCGTTGGGTTTGGGCCGAGTAGCCTTCTGGGAAAGAATTATGCTCGTAACTCGGGGGGCCACTTTTATTCAGGGTTATTTTACTGTCATCTCTGCCTGTCTTCGCGGGCCCTTGGTAACAACGGTGGTCGGACATCACCATAACAAATTACACTATATTAAACCGCGGGTTTTTTGGCCCTCTTCTTACCACTATTGCCCTACTCGGGGGAAATGCTCTCCCGTCTCCCATCGGGCCCCACTGCCACCGATGGGTATCTCGGAAACGACACCCCATTCCTCTGTGTGGTTTGTCAGGTCCCTATTTTGGTTCTAAACTTTCTTGTGGATTGTCCGGTTTACCCGCGAGCTTGCAGGATTACTCCCCCACGCCGCCACCCCACCACTCTTATCTTATCTTCCCTTCTTGCAGACGGGCCTGCCTTTTACTTACGATCAGTTTTTTTTTTCTCAGCACCTACTTTACTAACGAACTTTGACACAGCCCCTATCTCCCCCCAGCCCTTTTCTCCCCCCCACCTAGCTGTTTATACCCCCCCACAATTTTTGCCCCCCAGAAATTTCATGACCCTTTTCGATTTGGTATATTTGATTATAATAATTTTTCAAATAAAACCATTTCCAATAATTCTGCATTTTTAAAATTCATTTCCAATAATTCTGCATTTCCAATAATTCTGCATTTCCCAATAATTCTCATTTTTCCCAAAAATTCTGCATTTCAATAATTCTGCATTTCCAATTCGCATTTCCAATAATTCTGCATTTCCCAAAAATTCTGCATTTCCCAAAAATTTGCATTTCCAATAATTCTGCATTTCCCAAAAATTCTGCATTTCCTAAAACTACATTGCCCCAAAGCACCCGTAGAATATAAAAATAACGATAAAAATCGTATAATCAAAATAATTATCTGCTGTTTACTCATTACACTTCAATTTCCTATATATAAAAATTCCATTTTGAATCAAGTGACTAGGACATTGAATGTTGAAACACGTTATGAAATAATATACTAAAAAGTATTCACTGACAAATATAGATAAAAAAAAACCTCTCTGGCGACTGAACCTGCGGAAAAGGGGAAAAAGAATATGGGAAGGAAATTGTTAAAATTCTTTCAATGTGACTCCCCAGCAATCTTCATCTCTCGAAGTTTATAGTGCCAGCAATCAACTGCAGGTCTGCCACAATTTCTGCAATAGTAGTTTCATGTGGTGCCTGCATGTAACGCCTTCCCCGCTGCATGAAGGTTGTGAACAGTGGGGGCTGGTGTTTCTCAACTACTTTTTTGAATCATTTTCCCGTACACAATATTTAATATTTTTTTTAATTAACGCACTTTTTATATGCATTAAAGTTTTAAATGATGTATCTTTTTTTTGTGATCTAAGACGTTATCAAATGTATTTGCAAGAACCTATGATTTCATGAACTATTATGTGATTTGAAAGCGTTTGTTGACAATCACGCTACTCTTCATGGTGTTGTCTAATTGCATTGTAAGTCATATTTTTCTCTAATATTGCATTAAAACGCTATGTTTGGTTCCAAAATGGAGATGAGTTTTTATTTAAGACGTTTTAATTTAAGATTTATAGGGTTTTAAAGTTGAATTTTTTCTCCCTTCTCCTGAAGGTAATTTCTTGTTACATTGAATGTCACCTTTTTCCAGATGAATATATGTATGGTTTCGTAGAGGAAGATAAACTGGGTTTAGTTTTGGTTTAAAAGATACGGAAGCAAACACTAGAACATAGAAAAAGTTTGGGTCTTGGGATCTTGGTAAGTAAGAAACATAGGCAACAGTTAGGCATCTTTATTCCGAAACGTTTCGTCTACACAGTAGACTTCCTTGGTATCTTGATCACTTCTAACTAAAAGTTTTCTAATTAATATGTCCTAGTGTTTGCTAACGTGTTTTGTTCAACCAATTTGTCCGTATCAGTTACCAAGGATATGTGTGACATAATGAGGCATGTTTCGTTAGCTTAATGTTAAAGAAACGTTACTTTAAAGGTAATCATTAGCGTAAAGTATTCCTTCATATATTAAACGTATTGTATATTTATTCATTTTAACCCTTAAGAACAACGTTACAAATTACATTTCTAAATAATCTTGTTCGAGATATATGTAATTATATGTTTTCATCAGAGGTTAATAATTTGTTTAAAAACTGAAATTATGTTTATTTATGTATATTTAGTAAGTTAAATTTTTGAAGAGTGGGGAGTGTGCTGTTTAGCACTAGATTAGGTAGTCATTTGAACAGCCATTGAGTTATTATTGGTTTAGGTGATTTCTGTAGTAAACTCAGACACAAATACCATAGGTACGGTAGGATATATCAGAGTTGTATAAAGTAGTGTTAGACTTGAGTGCAAGATGATCACAAGTTTTGACATCTGCTAAGTGGTCAGGTTTCTCTGAGGCAACTGCAATGCCGATAGACCATGTTAGGTAAGTTTTGTCAGAAAACATGACAGGTGCCCTGACACGGTCTTAGCCATATAATAGGTGACAAAATGACAAATATTAGAGATAACTCCTAATACACGAATTTATGGTGATAACATGATGACTGTGATGACGATGGTGATAATCAATCTGCAGTAATTTTGTTTTAGGAAAGATATCCTCCAGGCCAGGAAGTGCAATGTTCCACGGACTCCAGCTCAGAAGACGAACAAGAAGCTCCAAAAATGTTTAGAGTTGATCTTCCGTGAAAACGAAAGGTCAGTGTAGCGGCTGTTTTGTGCGTGACCCAACCATCTCTATATCGTCAGATTCGTGATCAAAAAATAGAAAAAGCAAGAGAAAAGTGTTTGTCATGATTCAATAAAACATTTTTAAAAAAAATAGGGATGAGAAGATGAGATAGGGAAAAATATAATGGGTGAAATTAGATAGGAGGAAAATGAGGGGAAAAAAACCCGAAAAAATAGATAAAAGAAAAAAGAAAAGAGACGGGAAAAAAATAGATTAAACAGAAACGGGAAATGAGAAGATAACATGTTTAAAAAAGGAAATGGAGCAAGTAGAGGGGAATAAAGATTGACTTTCGAAAAAGAAAAGGGGAACAAATACGTAAATAAGAAAAAGTATATTCCTGGATATGATCTTCAAATGCAGATTTTTATCAGTGGGGGAAAAGGGAGACAAAATCTCAAAGACTTATAAGCATCTTAGTAACTGGAAACAGGCACCCATCATGACTAATTAATGCTCACGGGAAGAGCTAGGCTTAAGAAAAAATCAATCTTTTGCCTCGATAAACAAAAAAACAAACATGTGGTAATACATATGGAAAAAATCTTGGGGTATAGGGAACATGGAAGATGTTTACATTTAAGTCCGTAAAAGGGGGGGAGCTGACGAATGGTTATTGAAAACTTTGGGAGCAGGTTCGGCCCTTTTTATGTACTGGGAATGATTCAACTATATTACCCCATGATTTGGAAGAGTTCAGTTATAGCAGGAAAATATATCCTGGTGGTGCTCCTGCCTCGGGGACACCGCCACTATAAAACGTTGGTTAAGATCATTATCACATCTTGTCGAAAAAATAGGGAATTTAACAGGGAGGGGAAGTAGAATTAGTACTTCTAACTGACGATTTTGATTAACTCACCACTACAAGCTACAGTATCCAATTATTAAATAATAACATACAGGGGGTTTAAAAAAATTTCAATTTTAAAGCATTCCCCTTTTTAAATTGGGGGGATCTTTTAAACCCCTGTGTTACCCATTGAAAATGTCAAAAAATCTTTTCCAAGTTTCTGATCCTCAAAAAACTCCCGTTAATACGATCAGCTACTTTCATTCAAAACCCTAGTATTTCCGTCACTGGGGGCCCAAAAACTGATCCAAACAAAGTTTCCTTTAAACAAAAAATTGTTTTCCCTTTCAAACATGTTTATATCTGTGGTGTATCCTCTTTTATTAAGTTGCGTATAAATAAATGAAAAAACAGTAAGTTTGCTAGGGACGTTTGCTGCTAAATTCTTGTTTATCTTCAATTTATAACTTGAAGATGCCAAATTTTTTTTTTTTGTACAAGATAAATTTACAAGCTTCATACAAATATTGTTATTTGTAGGTAAACAATTTGGTTTCTATTTTTGTAATGATTATATTTTGAATCAGTCACTATGTTGACTAGCTCGTTATCCGTTACACTATGTTTTTTTGGGTGATAGGCTGGTTATTTCACTAAATCAGGGGCATCTTTCCCCTACTACCACTGCCTCCTACAGCTTCCTCTGCTCAATACAAACCCTCCTTCTACTAACTCATTCCCAAAATCTCTGCTTCTGACACAGTAGCTTTGCTGCACGACTTTGCCATTACTAAATTTGCCCACACTAATTACAGTGCGGCACCTGAAGGGGGGGTGTTATGTTGCAGGTTTGTAGCTGTACTGTGAGCACGCCTCTGGAAGACAGTGTTGGAGTGAATGATGAAAGTTTTTCTTTGTGAGGCCACCCTGCCTTGGTGGGAAACGGTCTATGTGTTAATAACAAAAAAAATTGAGTACTATAGTTTTCCTACCGCAAACTCTGCCACCAATTATTCTTTCCTCAATAACTCTGCCTCTAATAAGACTGCCGACTACTAAATCTGTTCTTTATAAAATTATGTATTACATTAGTCTGCCTTCCACTAAATCTGCCCACTGTCCCGCTTTAATATCTCTCAAAAAAATCTCAACTATACTCAACGCCTTCATTTCTACTTTAGCATATGACTGCTGATGCTTCTTGAGAATTGTGCTGTAGTACAGCACCATATGTAGAGTCTCATTCGTTTATAACTACAGCAGCAGGGGGTTCATCAATTCTCTGTTCACTTGAATCAACCAAGATAAATCTCCGCCGATCTGTCTGAATACGCATCATTAACTATTCTCCAACTAACACTGCACAATTTTTCACTCGACTAATAACCTTAACTAACTTACTCTGACTCTGCTCCCATAAACTTAGCTCCCCCTAACACTTTCACAATAACTCAGTCAGTCACTAAATTTACCCTTATTAGTGTAGCCCCAACTTAACCTATAAGTCCCAACCCCCCACTGACGTAACCAACACTAACTCTGATGCTGACTCTAGTAACCTAGCCTAAAGTAACTCTGCCCATCAACTGACTCTTACCCTTTGACTTATCCTCCAAAAATTTCGTCAACGACGAACTCTGCCCCACTAACGTAGCTCCCAGTCTTCCTTCCCAGACTCATCCTCCAGTCCCCTGGTTTTCCGTCCTGCCCCCTGGCAACCCTTTTTTTTTTTTTTTTTGGGGTGGTTGCCACAATGAAAACTTGTGTATTTCTGTGTGGTTGTTTGTGATGGGGTTGTCTGAGTGTGTGGGGTTAGAGGAGTTGGGAGGAGGAAGCTGCAGACAGGGGCGAAATGGGGAAGAGTGGGGAGGAAGAAAGAGGGGAGAATATTGAGAGTGAGAGGATGGGGGAGAAGAAAAGGGGAGAGAATGGGAGAGGGGGAAAGGGGAAAGAGGGATAGGTGGTGGGGAGAAGGAGGGGAAAAGAGAGGGGGGTGATCATGGGAGGGAGTGAAAGGAGGGGGGGAGGGTGCGAGGGAGGGGGGGTGCGGGGGAGGGAGTGTGTGTTTGTACTCCCTATTTGTACTCAACTATTTGTACTCGCCTATTTGTGGTTGCATGGGTCGAGTCATATCTCTGGCCCCGCCTTTTCACTGGTGTTACTAGGTCCTCTCTCTCCCTGCTCCATGAGCTTTATCAAACCTCGTCAAAAAACTATGTATGGTTCCCTCCATTACGTCGCTTTCAGGCTATTCCACTTTTGACAACTCTATGACTGAAAAAAATACTTCCTATCATCCCTTTGACTCTAGGAGTCTTCAATTTCCCAATTATGACCCCTTGTTTCTGTTTTCCCTCTCTGGAACATCTTGTCTCTGTCCACCTTATCTATTCCTCAGTATTTTATATGTCGTTATCATGTCTTCCCTAACCCTCCTGTCCTCTAGTGTCGTCAGGCGTTTTCCCCTTAACCTTTCTTCGTAGGACAATCCCTTAGCTCTGGGACTAGTCTTGTTGCAAACCTTTGCATTTTCTCTAATTTCTTGACGTGCTTGACCAGGTGTGGGTTCCAAACTGGTGCTGCATACTCCAGTATGGGCCTGACGTATATGGTGTACAGAGTCTTGAATGATTCCTTAGTGAGGTATTGGAACGCTATTCTTAGGTTTGCCAGCCGCCCGTATGCTGCAGCAGTTATCTAATTGATGTGCGCCCCCAGGAGATGTGCTCGGTATTATACTCACCCCAAGATTTTTTTCCATGAGTGAGGTTTGCAGTTTTTGGCCACCTAGACTAGACTCTGTCTGCGGTTTTCTTTGCCCTTCCCGATCTTCATGACTTTACATTTGACTGGGTTAAATTCAAGGAGCCAGTTACTGGACCAGGCTTGTACCCCTCCAGGTCCTTGTAGTCCCTGATCCTCAAATGATTTAATTCTTCCATTAACTTCCATCATCTGCAAACAGGGACACTTCTGAGTCTATCCCTTCCGTTATGTCATTTACATATACCAAAACAGTACAGGTTCTAGGATTGACCCTTGTGGAACCCCATTCGTCACAGTGCCCACTCGACACCTCGTCACGTACCATGACTCGTTCTTGCCCCCCTGTCAGATATTCTCTGATCCATTGCAGTGCCTTTCCTGTTACGTGTGCCTGACCCTCTAGTTTTTGCATTAACCTTTTGGGTGAGGAACTGTGTCAAACGCCTTTTTTGCAGCCCAAAAAATGCTCTATCACCTCTCTCTCGTTTTCTTACTTCTGTTACCTTGTCATAAAAGCCCAGTTGGTTTGTGACACAGGATTTTCCTTCCCCCTGAAACCGTGCTGGTTGTCGTTTATAAGCTTGTGTCTTTCTAGGTGCTCCACCACTCTCCTTGATGATCTTCTCCATGACTTTGCATAGTATACACGTCCAGTGACACAGGTCTGTAGTTTAATGCCTCGTGTCTGTTTCCTTTCTAAAAATTGGGACTACATTTGCCATCTTCCACGCCTCAGGTAGTTGCCCAGTTTCAATGGATGTTTGAAGATTTGTGTTAGTGGCACCAACATCTCTCCCTCTCTAAGGACCACGGAGAAATGTTGTCCGGTCCCACCACTTTTGAGGTATCGAGATCACATAGCAGCTTCTTCATCTCCTCCTCGGTTGTGTTATTTCGTCCAGCACTTGTTGGTATACCTCCCTATTCTGAATTCCTGGAGTCCTTCCTGTCTCCTCTGTAAATACTTCTTTAAATCTCATGTTGAGCTCCTCCATACCTCCTGGTCGTTTCTTTGAACTCCCACCTTCCTTCCTCAGCCTGATTACCTGGTCTTTTACTGTTGTTTTCCTCCCGATGTGGCTATACAACAGCTTTGGGTCAGACTTGACTTTGATGCTATATCATTTTCACATTGTCCTGAGCCTCCCCTTTTTACCTGTGCATATTGTTTCTGGCTCTTCGGCTAATCTCTTTTATTTTCCGGGTCCTTTGTCTTCTGTACTTTTTCCATTCTCTATTACCTTAGTTTTTGCCTCCTACCTCTGGTTGAACCCAAAGGGCTCGTTCTGGTCTTCCCATTACTTCTGTTCCTTGGGGACAAACCCCTCCCCTGCCTCTTTGCATTTGGTTGTCACATATTCCATCATTTCTTTTTCTGGTTTTCTTGCCAATTTCTCTCCCACTGAACGTCTTGTAGGAAGTTCCTCATGCCTGTGTAGTCCCCCCTTTTGTAGTTTCGTTTTTCCTTCCTATTCCTGCTCCCTCTCCATTGTAGCTCAACTATATAATCAAAACAGAGAACTAAATGATCACTAGCTCCCAAGGGGGCCCTTTTATCGTGATATCCTCGATGTCCGAACTACTCAAGGTGAATACTAGGTCCAGTCTTGCTGGGTCATCCCCACCACTCCATGATTCAGGGCCCCGTGGGGCTCCAGGTTTTCCCAATCAATCTCTTTGTGATTGAAATCACCTATAACTAGTAACTTTGTTCTCCCATGTGGGCTCTTCTGGCTACCTCGCTAGGGGTGTCTCCATTTCTCTTTTTGCTCTCGTAGTATTCTTCTCTTGGCCTCCTGCAGTTCTGTGGCAGGTTGTACATTACAGCAATTACCACCTTATGGCCCTCAGACTGAATTGTTCCTACTATGTAGTCCCTTTCGCCCATTCCCTCCATTCCTTCCACTCTTCAAATCCCCCTGTTCTTAATGAGCAGTGCAACTCCTCCTCCCCCCTGCTCCCCCTATCTTTCCTGAGGATTTGATATCCGGGTGGAAAGATTGCATCTTTTTCATCCTGGTGAGTTTCGTTTCTGTGAGTGCTTTATGTCTGGGGATGTCTCCTTATTTCATGCCACTCCTCACATTTATTTGTTATACCATCTGCATTTGTATACCAAACCTTCAACTTCTTTTCTAAAACCGTAGTCTGGGGGTATTTTGGGTTGGGAAAGTGGAGATCTGATGGGGAACTATGGGTGGTTGGTGTGAAGGTGGAGTTTGTAATGAGGGGGGTGGAATCATTGGGTATGGCATGTTGTTTTGGGTTAGATCCTTTGTGGGTCAGTATATGTGTGGGAAAGTGTGTGGTCTATGTGTGGGGTGTGAACATTTTGTATGTGGAACTATATGGTTTTGGATTTATTGTGTGAAAAGTAATGGTGGGATTGTGTGTTATGGGGTATGTGAATTTTGAATTAGCCCTGTCAGACTCCAGAGAGCATTTCAAAGCTGGCTCCTCCTTATGCAAATAAAAGATAGAACATTCAATAATAACATAAGATAAACAATTTTATTATAATAAACATCCCGTCAATATAAAACAAGCATGAAATTAATCCAACTTTAAGAAAAATGAAATATATAATAATTAGTGATCCCAAAACAAATATTACACAATGATTGGTATAATGGTGTCCTGCCGATGTCTGGCACGTAGCTTTGAATGGTTCTGGAACTCAAGATTTGTTGATGGGAGGGAAGGGGTTCAGCTGGTCGTGACTAGACAAATGACGGGGGTCCCAACACACTTATATATTCTGCCGAGGAGAGGTGGACTGATGCTCTGATCACCATAGTGTTGGAGAAATTGAGTGTAGTTACAACTGGGAGAATGTTGTGTAGCTGACTGAGTGGTCGGCTACATGTGGAGTAGGGGCCGGGCCAGTGTCATGTAGAGAGGTGTAGCAACGTCTCCTGATCCTTGTAGATCACTTCCCCCAATGTTATCTCTCATGCATCGGATGACCCGAACCGACAATCAAGGCTAACATGCCGAGAGAAAAATAGTTACACACCCCTTGATAAATCAAACACACGATAGCGTATGGACTTAAAAGAAATGGTGAGGGGGAAGTGATTCCCCACAGGTCGGAGACACTCCGTCACCTCCCCCCGGGTGTAAAAAGGATGGGGATGATTGATGGAGCTAGACACCCCCCCTACCTCATCCCAAACTCAACAAACTTCCACCACAATACATTCATACTTTCACTATCCCATCTAATGTACTTTCCCTCACAGTGTATGGGTGTATGTGGAGTTTGCATGTGCACGTAATCTCAGTGCTCCTCTGACCTGACCTGACCCACAGCCACCTACTAGTTTATGTATTCTATATGTGTTGTTATTATCACATTCAAAAAATGAAGACGAGACAAACAAATAACAATCCAGCCACAGGGAGTGTAATAGCAGTGTTATATTTTTCCCCACTAATGAA
>WNWK01040194.1:0-17085 GCA_009830355.1 Cherax destructor | reverse complement strand
GACATCATGGCACTGACATGGCATGACAAAGGGACGTGACATTGCTGTCAACCATCCACAGAAAGGAGATGGTACAAACAGACAGAATCAGCAAGCTCAACAATCAACCTGTTGAAAAACCAGCTGTTGTCATCGACTATACGAACAATATGCGACTAGTTGATAAGTGTGACATGATGATAGGCTTTGTTGACTGTGTTCGTAGGAGTGCAAGTGGTATATAAAAGTGTTTTTCCACCTTGTTGACATTGCAATGCTCAATGCCTTCAACATGTACGAAATAAAGACTGGGAAGCGACAACAATATGCGGAATTCACCCTAAATGTCATCAAGCAGATAGCGAGAAAGTATGGTACCACACCTATACCTGCCACTCCACAGTGACCTGTCACCCCACAACAGCGACCTGTCACTCCACAACCAGAAAGGGAAGTGCCTAACCGAATAATCCCTAGCTGTCACTGCCTGATACCATTACCATCTACTCCAAAGAAGAAGTACTCTCAGAAAAAGTGTGTTGTGTGTGCTTACAGTACTCAGCGACCCCAAGTGCGAAAAGACACACGATACATGTGTCAGCAATGTGGAGTGGCACTCTGTATGAATCCATGCTTCTTGGAGTATCATACAGTGGTGGACTTCTAGAAACATAAATGGGACCTGTAAATACCTTGTATATATATGTAAACAATAGTAAGTGATTGAACCAGGTGTACAAATTCATTTATCAGTGTGAACATGTGTGTTTGTGACAGTATGATTACTAATTCAGTACCAAACATTTGTGTCTAAACAAGAATTGGCAATGATATCAAAAGATCTGCATCAAAATATTATTATCATAGCATGAAAACAACAGAAAATGGAAAAAAAAAGAAAAAAAAAACGATAAATGTTTCTTGTTTCTGCAAGCAGCAGTGCTCCATGTTGCCAACACCACATCATTTAGCACCAACTTCGCAGGCTTATATCTCGGTAAGTACTGGCCCTAAAAATTTTTTTTTAGCTCTTCATTTTAAAAAAAAAAAAGATTTTTTTTTTTTTAAATATTCGGAGCAGTACGCGAGTGAACGTAGATCTACGTGTGGACAGTTAAAGGGTTAAAGTGGTCAGGCCTTCAAGCCCACCTTCCGAGGTCCCACTCCACACAGATCCTCCAACCTTATAAGGAGGAAACTGCCACAGTACATGGAGGGGATCCACGGAACCACACAGGCAAATCCGTTGGACCGTTTTGTACTTAGAGCACACCAAGACACAAATATACAACATACCTTCCTGAACTTCTCATGTCACCAAAGGTTGTCAACCTCTGCCTCAACTCAAAAATACAGATACACTGACTCACTTCACCTTTTGGCTCCGACTCATCTCCTTCACAGTCGGATGCTGGTAGGGAGCACTCAGGCCCGCCAGGAGTTCACCACTGCAAAAACAACAAGGTCAGCACAAGACAAACACTATGTACAAAGCATGCACCATGTATCTACATGAAACATCTAGAGAGATCATCAGCAACCACATTCTCTGAGCATTTTATAAACATGTATTTGACTTCTAGTTTAAAAGATTGCAAGACAAACCCCATCTTAAGAGTCTGATTTGGGTCACCATACATAGGAACAGGGTGAAGAGATCCTGGGACATATACAGATGCAGAATAGACAACCCACAGTGAAAAATTTCTTTCCTGTGGCAAAATGGTGACACTTTTTAACAATTCTTGCAGTACAAACACAACTACCAAGACATCTTTCTGCACCCAGGCTGTGTACATCAAGTCTACAAAAATACCTTCACTTTCCATCTTACACATAAATTTTAAATACACAATGAACCCAATTGGCATTACACACATGGAAATGGTATTGGCACCCAGGCCATGGAAATTACATCTTCCTGCCTCATGCTTTACATTATCTCTTAATGCATCAGTATCAATCTTTCTAAACCAGTAAATCTTAGTTGTTAAATGTACCTTGTGGCAGTCAGTGCATATGCTCAAGGTGCCATCTAATTTGGGAACCATGAAGCATGGGAATGCCCACTGACTCTCACTAAGCACTACAAACTGGTATTGAAAGAATTTCACTTCTTCCTCCATATCCCAGTTTTCATACAAATTTTTCACACACAATAATTGTTGAATTGGCTCAGCTTCCTTAACAATTACTTCATGGAGTTTTAACTTTACCCCTTTAGTGACATCCCAAACTTTTACAAGGTTCCACGGTGGCTGAGCCAACTCTCCAACATTTTCCTTAGCAAGAGCAAACACGTTTTCCCCCAAATCTTTTACAAACATGGAATTTCTTAAATACTCTTTGGCCATTACATACAGATTACTGTTTTGCACCCCTCTACATTCCACTAAAACATTGGTCACTCTAGATTTCTGATCTAACTTTAAACCCTTTAACCGGTTACTGTATACATTACTCACATTCTTTTCCTACTCGGGTGTGGGGGGTTTTACACCTTACTCTTGAGATCTTTCCCCACACCATGGTCAGCTCACAGCAACTTGCCATACATTTTTTCACATGAACTGGCTCCAATGCCAACACCTCATCTCCAGCCTCCAGAGCATTATGGTCCACATTACGTTCCCACATCATCATTCGGGTCTGGCTGATGGGCACATTCACTGGTACCATCCATTTCATACAAGCCAAACAGTATCTGAAACTGAGAAAAAGCTCCGAGGGGGAAGCATCACCATTCTCCCCAAGCCAATAGCTCAGAGATTCCAGGGTGCTTCCCCACTCAGCAGTTACAAAGAGAGGGATCCTCTCATCCCAGTTGTTAGTATTGTCTATACTATAGGCTTGCATCATTGTCTCTAGGGTGTAATGGAGTTTCTCTATTTTCCCTTGAGATGGAGGGTGATAGATAGCTGAAAAGTTGGACTTTACCTCTAACCCCTTTAACACATTCCTAAATAATTCTGAGGTAAAGTTAGACCCTTGATCTGTTTGTACCTCCCGAGGAAAGCCAACATGAAAAAAGAACTTCATCAAAGCCCTAAAGACTACATGAGCTGTCATCTTGTGTAGAGGGACTGCTTCCAGGTACCTGGTAGTGGAGCAAATAATGGTGAGTAAATAATCATTCCCCATTCTGGTCCTTGGGATTGGACCAACTACTTCTACTATCAGCTTGCTGAAGGGTCCACCTGGTGCTGAAATAGGTTGAAGGGGAACAGGTTTAATAGGTTTCCCTATAAATTGACAGACATGATAGGTCTTACTAAACTCTTCGACAGTCTCCCACAGCTGAGGCCTGAAGAATTGCCTGGAAACCTTGGACATCATCATCTGGTGACAAAAGTCTTGTTCTCCTTCCCTTGGTACAACAAACAGAGGCAACTTCTTTGTAAGAGTTTCCTCTCTGAAATGAAAGCACATATTTAATTGAGAAACCCCTTCCTTAGCAATGTTTCAAAGCACCTTTGAAACATTGCTTTGGTGTAAAGTTTTTTAAGTTTGAAATGATCTGCTGGTCCATGGGCTGGATGAGAGGAGTGGTATTAGGGGGCAAGAACTTCACTGTGATGAAACTAAACTCCTCCAACAATTGGTCATCCAAGTCTGGAGGAGTGGAAATTATTTTCCAGGAGGTATTTATTCACACTTGGGCCAAACACTTCATTGAACCAATCAAGGAAAATTTCCCTCGTGACCCATGCCTTATTGTTTTCCACATCACACACAATTTACTCCTGACAACACTGTTTTTCTTGAACACTCTGGGATTTTCAGAGTGATACACCAGTAAAGGCTTCACTTTGAAATCCCCACTAACATTACCACAGAACAAGAGAGTTAGCCTGTTTTTCATATGTCCTGGCAGTGCCTTTTCCTCCTGCGTGATGTAGGTCCTCTTGGGCATTTTCTTCCAAAAGAGGCCTGTTTCATCACAATTGAACACTTGTTGGGTTAGGAATCCTTCATCCTCTATGTACACCTTGAATTCATGCATGAATTTTTCAGCCGCATGTTTGTCTGAACTTGCAGCCTCGCCATGCCTTACAACACTGTGTATGCCGCTTCGCTTCTTGAATTTTTTGAACCAGCCTTTGCTGGCCTTAAATTCACTAACATGAGCACTTGTTTTAGGCATTTTCTTTACATGATTGGCATGCAACTTCCTTTCCTTTTCGCAAATTATCGACTGCATAACACTATCTCCTGCTAACTGTTTTTGGTTGATCCACATCAACAACAACTTCTCAACATCTTCGATTATTTGCGATCTCTTTTTCATTAGCATATTTACCCCTTTCACAACATCAGCTTCCTTGATTTCCTTTTTCTTCGCCACGATGGAAGTGATCATTGAATGGGGCTGCTTGTACATCCTGCCGAGGTCGGCCACACGTACTCCACTTTCATATTTTTCTATGATTTCTTTCTTTAATTCTATTGTGTTTCTCAAATTCTTTACCAAAGGGCTGGCACTAGGAGTTTTCTTTAAACCCATGGTGGCATATTTAGCAGTTGCAAGCTCAGAAAACAATGGATTATTACTAAATGTATCGTATGAACGCGTGGGGTGGTCACTCGCCAAAAAACATTGCCAGACTGACTCTGAATTGTGTGCGGGAGGCTTTGTGTGCGCGCGGCTGCTGGGATGCGTTCCGTACGACTGCCGAATTCAGAGGCAAATCACAAAAATATAGGCTATATTTTGACGAAAAAAGTTGCTGATAATCAAAATTCACAAAAATAGAGACTCACGAAATTAGAAGTATTACTGTACAGTGGACCCCCGACTTTCAGTCATAATTCGTTCCAGGAGCTAGACCTTAACTCGAATTGTTCGAAAGTTGAACCCTTATTTCCCATAAGAAATAATGTAAATACAATTAATCCATTCCAGACACTCAAAAATATTCACAAAAAATTAATTTTGTAAAGATTAACTATACTTTTAAATACACAAAACCATTATAAATATATATAAAGTATAATAAATTTATAATTAAACATTTAAAATAACATTTACTTACCTTTATTGAAGAGACTTGCTGGCATCTGGAAGATAGGGAGGAGGACAGGGTCAGGGCTTAGTGTTTGGAAGGGGAATCCCCCTCCATAAGGACTTCAGGTAACAAGTCCCTCTCTGGGGTTACTTCCCTTCTTTGTCTTTTAATCCCACTAGGACCAGCTTGAGAGTCACTAGACAGCTGTCTAGAAAAATAACTGTCCACAGTCCTCTGTTTCTGGCGTCTCTTAAACATTTTCCTGAAGTGGGACAAGGTTTTGTCATTGAACAAGGTGCACATGTGGCTTGCTTCAGCTTGCTCAGGGTGAAATTCTTCAACAAAACTTTGCACATCATTCCACTTTGAGAACATTTCCTTTATCCGTGAAGAAGGCACCTCACCCTGCCCATCTTCCTCCTCCTGTGAATCAATTTCCTCTACTGTGGTCTGATGCTGTTGGAGATGAAGCTCTAGCAGCTCTTGAGTGGTTAGGTCTACCCTGTGGTCCTCCACCAACTCTTCCACATCCTCACCACTCACCTCCAACCCCAGGGACTTGCCCAATTCCTCAATATCTTCCACAACAGGCACAGGGTCATCAGGGTCAGGGTCAACCTCAAATCCTTCAAAATCCCTCTTTTCAACACAATCCGGCTACAGTGTTCTCAAAGCAGAGTTCAAAGTCCTGGAAGTCACTCCCTCCCAAGCCTTACCTATAAGGCCTATGCAATGGAGGATACTGAAGTGATCTTTCCAGAACACTCTTAGGGTAAAATTAGTGTCCGAGGTCACTTCAAAGCACTTTTGAAACATTGCTTTGGTGTAGAGTTTCTTGAAGTTGGAAATGACCTGCTGGTCCATGGGCTGGAGGAGAGGAGTGGTGTTAGGAGGCAAGAACTTCACTTTTATAAAGCTGAAGTTCTCAGACAAATAGTCTTGCAAGTTGAGGATGAGTAGGAGCATTGTCCAGTAGCAGGAGGCACTTGAGTCCCAATTTCTGTTCCAGGAGGTATTTCTTCACACTGGGGCCAAACACTCCAGTGAGTCATTCCATTAAAATTGCCTTCGTGACCCATGCCTTAGTGTTAGCCTTCCACAAGACACACAAATTATTCTTGTTCACACTGTGTTTCTTGAACACTCTGGGATTTTCAGAGTGATTTACCAGTAAAGGCTTCACTTTAAAATCAGCACTAGCATTACTACACAAGGACTTCAGGTATCGGGGCCAGGAGCTGAGTATCGACCCCTGCAACCACAATTAGGTGAGTACAACATGAGAGTTAGCCTGTCTTTCATAGGCTTGTGTCCTGGCAGTGCCTTTTCCTCCTATGTAATGTAGGTCCTCTTTGGCATTTTCTTCCAAAAGAGGCCTGTTTCATCACAATTAAACACTTGTTGTGGTTTGAATTCTTCAGTGTCTACAAACCCTTTAAATTCAGACACAAATTTTTCAGCCGCACGTTTGTCTGAACTGGCTGCCTCACCATGCCTTACAACACTGTGTATGCCACTACGTTTCCTAAATCTGTCAAACCAGCCTTTGCTGGCCTTAAAATCACTCGCATCAGCACTGGTTCCAGGCATTGTCTTGACAAGATCTGTGTGCAAATGCCTTGCCTTTTCACAAATTATCGCCGTGGAAACACTATCACCCACTATCTGTTTTTCATTGATCCACACCGCCAACACCTTCTCAACCTCATCCACTGTTTTCGATCTATTTTTGGCAAACATGTCAACACCTTTTGCAACATCAGCTTCCTTGATTTCTTTTCTCTTTACCAGGATAGAGGTGATAGTAGATTGGTTTTTGTTGTACATCCTGGCAAGCTCGCTCACACGTAAGCCACTCTCATATTTTTCTACTATCTCCTTCTTCAGTTCAATGGTGTTCCTCACTTTCTTTACCACAGGGGTGCCACTAGGAAGCTTCTTTGGACCCATGGTGACTTATTTCACAGTGACAATCACTAAACCAGCAACAAACACAATAAATTTATTGTGAAATGTTTGAATGAGCGCGCTGGGTAATGTTCTCTCAATAGTAAACAATGCTAGACTGGCTCACGGTGCTTGCGTGGCGAGGCGGACAAGTCTGGTACCTTGACCGATAGTCGGGGGAATGACCGGTTGGGGGGAAAATTTGACCGAAAAAAGCCTTCGAAACTCGAATTGACCGATACTCAAACCGACTGAAAGTTGGGGGTCCACTGTATATGCATTTTATCGCTATAGGGAGCTTTAACCCTTTCAGGGTCCAGAGGCAAAATTTCAGAGGGTGCACCAGTGTCCAAGAATTTAAAAAAAAAAAAAATTCTTATTTTTTCTTATGAAATGGTAGAGAATCTTTTTCTGACGGTAATAAAACAAAAAGTATGAAATTTGATGGAAAATTGACAAAATTATGCTATTGCGAATTTTGATACGTCAGCGATATTTAAGGATCGGCGATTTTGCTGACTTTGACTCCCATTTTAGGCCAATTACATTATTCCAGTTGACCAAATTCTTAGCTATTTCACTAGTATTACTTCTCTTCTATCGATTGAGCACAAGAAATCGCCCAGTCAACTGTTTCAACTACAAAATAAAGTGATCGGAAATTGGTAATTTAGCCAATTTAACTCAAAGTTCAAAATATTCCAATTTCAAAATAGGGTGCAGAATAAACAATGCAGGCATTCCTGGCACTAAACTAACATTTCCTCTGTTCATTAGTTATGTTTTCAGTCTTCAAAAATGAATTCCATTTTGATTTTTTATTCACATAATGAATTTTTATTCAAACCAAAAAATGGAAGATTTACAGTTATGCAATATTGTAATAATTGTACAAATAATATAACCACATTTGTGAACATATATTAGACCCACCAGCTGGCGCATATTAAATGTGTGAGGTCATTTGTTTACTCTTGAACATCGGCAAAAAATTAACATTTCCGCTACTTTGAGCTCAGTTTCAAGCCATTTTCTGTACTAAAACCAATCAAAATCATCTCTATTTCTGTAATATATCTTCCATTCTATCAAATGAGACCAAGAAATAGCAAATACAACTATAAAAAGTATATGAAAAAACACTGCAAAGTCGCTGTTTTAATCGAAAATTACGGTCTCAGTTTTTTTTCTCACATTATGTACTGTGCGCTGCAGGATTTGTTTTATGTGGTGCACACTTACCACATAGATGTATTCTCTCATATCTAGGCCCAAATTTACCGCTCACAGCTTATCTGAGGGAGCTGAGCTCATGGCGTAGAAATACGGTTTGGACCCTCAACTCAAAGCCGTAGAACTATGGCACGGACCCTGAAAGGGTTAAATGTATATTACATGTGGAAGTGGTGGCCATACCTACCACACCTGACTACCATACCTACCACACCTGACCTCTTACAATAAATACTACTCACCTCTCACCCTACAGTAAGACTACAAATATTTTAAGGTAAGTACAGTAGGGCCCCGCTTTACGGCGTTTCGCCTTACGGCATTCCGTTAATACGGCAATTTCAAATTATAACCAAAACTTTCTATATGGTAAGCGGTCTTTCAAATATGGCGTGCACCACCTGGTTTGTTTATATTCTCCATGAGCACATCTCTCTATTATGTCTGGAAACTTTCCAAAATTTCAAGTGTTTTAAATTTATTGCATATTTTACATATTTTACGATCTTAATCCGTTCCAGGAGCTAGGTCTTAAGACGAATTGCTCGTAATTCGAAACCTTATTTCCCATAAGAAATAATGTACAGTCATCCCTTGGTTTTCGATTTTAATCCGTTCCAGATGGATCAGCTAAAACCAAAATCGGTGAAAACCAAAACTATTTTCCCCATAAGAAATAATGGAAATTCAATTAATCCGTTCCAGAAACCCAGAAGTTTGGAATTTTTTTTTTTTTTGGGCCTTAAAGATAGATTTACATGCACAAATGAATGAACTCTATGTGGCACTTACCTTTATTGAAGACTGATGTTGCTGGATGGAAGAGAGGGAGGAGGGGAGAGGGAAGAGACCCTATTTTTTGGAAGGGGAATCCCCTTCCATAAGGAATTTAGGTATACCAAGTCCTTATCCGGGGTCACTTCCCTGCATGCCTGCTACACTCCCTTCCTGCCTGGTACACTCCCTCCCTGCCTGCTACACTCCCTTCCTGCCTGGTACACTCCCTCCCTGCCTGCTACACTCCCTCCCTGCCTGCTACACTCCCTCCCTGCCTGCTACACTCCCTGCATACCTGCTACACTCCCTGCATACATGCTACACTCCCTGCATACATGCTACACTCCCTGCATACATGCTACACTCCCTGCATACATGCTACACTCCCTGCATACATGTTACACTCCCTACATACCTGCTACACTCCCTGCATACCTGCAACACTCCCTGCATACATGCTACACTCCCTGCATACATGCTACACTCCCTGCATACATGCTACACTCCCTGCATACATGCTATACTATCTGCTTACATGCTACACTCCCTACATACATGCTACACTCCCTGCATGCATGCTACACTCCCTACATACATGTTACACTCCCTACATACCTGCTACACTCCCTGCATACATGCTACACTCCCTGCATACATGCTACACTCCCTGCATACATGCTACACTCCCTGCATACATGCTACACTCCCTGCATACATGCTATACTATCTGCATACATGCTACACTCCCTGCATACATGCTACACTCCCTGCATACATGCTACACTCCTTGCATGCCTGATACACTCTTAAACTCCATCGTGTTTCTCACTTTCTTTACCAAAGGACTGGCACTAGGAGCTTTCTTTGGGCTCATGGTAGCTTATTTAGTAGTCACACACAATAATCAAGGGCCAAAAACAATGAATTGTTAATACATTTTTTGTATGAACTCCTGGGGTGATGTTCACTCAAGCATAAACAATGCTAGACTGCGTGACAATGTGTGTGGGAGGTGCGTGGGTGGCGGGCCTACGGCCTTTGTATGTGCGCGGCACTGGTGTACAGGTTCCGTACCATCGGTGAAAACTGAGACAATCGGCGAAAACTGAGACAATTTTTCCACGAAAAAAGTGATCGAAAACCAAAATCGGTGAAAACTGAGACAATTGAAAACCAAGGGATGACTGTAAATACAGTCATACCTCGGTTAACGATATTAATCTGTCAGAGAGGGCGTATCTGTAACCGAATCAATCGTTATCCGAATCAATTTTCCCCATAAGAAATAATGGAAATAAAATTAATCCGTTCCAGACTTCCAAAAGTAGTAAAATAAAATATTTTTTAGAACTTTTTGACATTAAATAATACACAATTTAATGAACATTAAAGAAATACATGTAAATATAGTACAATAATAATAATAATACTAATAATAATAATAATACTTTATTGAGACATGGTACAGTGATACATGGTTGGGTAGACAAGATACATAGGTATTGATGAGATGTACATGCCAAAAGCCCCTAATATGCTGTGCATTGCGGGCATTCTTAGGACTACTTAATTGTAGACTACATGGTAAAAAGTTATGGTTGATAATTTATAAAATAAGTATAATTGTGTATCTAAGTTATAAAGTTTGAATATAAGTTGGACATATCAATTAATTGTAGCAATGCAACTAATTGAGTAAGATAACATTTAAAACAATTAATTGCATTGCAGTTACAGTTTATGTGGTCATTATAATGTAAATGTTATGGAAACAGCTTAGTATGTATTATTCATAATAGGTTTTTACACTTAAGTGATTATGCTACTTTGTTGGGAATGTTTGATATTGAGCATTTAGGTTTGGGTGAGAAGGTGATTTTTTAGCATCGTTTTGAATTGGGGTACAGGCAGGGTTTCTTTGGCAATGACAGGTAATGAATTCCAAATTTTCGTGCCATTTATATGCATTGAGTTTTTACATAGTGTTAGATGGACACGGGGAACATCGAGGAGTGATCTGTGTCTAGTGTTATGGTCATGTGTCCTGTTAAAATTGGTAAGGAGAAGTTTGAGTGGTGGGTTAATATTTGCATAGAGTGTTCTATGTATGTAATAGGCACAGTAAAAAGTATGGATGTCTTGTATGATGAGTAAGTTTAGGTTTTTGAATATTGGTGGAGTATGTTGTCTGGAGTGTGAATGTGTTATCATTCTAACTGCTGCCTTTTGTTGTGTTATTAGTGGTCTGAGTTGAGTTATTGATGTAGAGCCCCATGCGCAGATTCCATAGGTGAGGTAGGGGTAAATGAGTGAGTGATATAGGGTAAGGAGAGCTGGTTGTGGAACATAGTACCGTATCTTGGATAGTATTCCCACGGTCTTTGAGACTTTCTTGGAAATTTGTTGTATATGTGTCTGAAATTTGAGGCCACTGTCAAGATGGATTCCTAAGAATTTTCCCTCTGAGTTTTGTGATAGGGGACCCGTTTATCATTATGTTAAGTGGTGCGTTTGTAGCTCTGTTCCCAAACTGGATAAAATATGTTTTATCAATATTGAGAGTAAGTTTGTTGGTCATCATCCAGGTAGATATTTTCTGCAATTCAGTATTTACAGTGTTGGCTAGTATGTCTGGGCTTGGGTGCGAGATAACGTATGTAGTGTCATCTGCAAATAGTATGGGTTTGAGTAGTTGAGATGCATTTGGTAGGTCGTTAATGTAAATGAGAAAGAGAAGTGGGCCAAGAATACTTCCCTGTGGGACACCTACTGTAATAGTTTGTGCGGTAGAGCTAGCTCCATTTGTGTACACATATTGGTTTCTGTTGCTAAGGTATGATTTTAGGTAGCTGAGGGAGTGTCCTCTTATACCATAGTGCAATAATTTTAGGTGTAACAGATCATCGTCAACTGTATCAAAAGCTTTACGTAAATCAATGAAGATTCCCACTGGGATTTCTTTTTTCTCAAGAGCGGTGTAAATTATTTCTAACATGTTTATAATGGCATCATTTGTGTTTTTATTAGGCCTGAATCCAAATTGACAGTGGTTGAGTACATTGTTGGAGGTGAGGTAGGAATATATTTGTCTATGAATTAATTTTTCAAAGATTTTGGAGAGAAGGGGTAAGTTAGATATCAGCCTGTAGTTATTCAGGTCTGTTTGATCTCCTCCTTTATGTATGGGGGTGACCCTCGCTATTTTGAGTATTGATGGGAAGGTAGAGGATTCGATGGATTTGTTATAGAGTGTTGCAATAATTGGTGAGAGAACTTGAGAGGCTTTTTTGTATATAAAAAGTGGTAAGTTATTTAGGTCACCTGCTTTGTTTTTTAATGTGTTGATTATAAGTGAAACTTCTACTGGGTTGGACGGGGCTAGGAATAGTGTGTTCGGATAAGTGCCAGTGAGATAGTCGTTAGGTGGAGTGTTTGAACTTGGGATTTTGCTTGCCAGCTTTTTACCTATGGTGGAGAAGAAATCATTGAGTTTGTTTGCTGTATCAATAGGTGGGAGTAGGGATTCATCTGGTTTTGTTAGCTTGATTGTTCTGTTTGTGGATATCTTTTTAGTTCCTAGAATTTCAGATAGGGTTTTCCAGGTCTTTTTTATATCACCTTTTAAGTTATGTAATCTGTTCTCATAGTACAATTTTTTTGACCTTCTTATCAGACTCATTAGGTTTGATGAGTAACGTTTTGTTTTTCTCTTGTTATTTGACCCATTCTGTACTGTTTTTCATATGGTGCTTTATATTAATGGATTTGAGTAGCTGGGGTTAGCCAGGGACTATTTAATCTTTTAGTTGTGATTTGTTTAGTTTTTTTAGGGCAATGCTTATTATAGAGGTATTGGGTCTTTTAAGAAAATTATTAATACATAGGTCAGTATCTGGGAAGTTGTCTATTTCCGTTTGCCAGTCAGTGTTTGTCATAGCTGTTATAAAGTTATTTATAGCTGTCTCATTATGTAGTCTGAAGGTAACTTTGGTAGTCTCTAGTGGTAATTTTCCGAGGTTGGTTATGAGAAAGGTTGGGTAGTGGTCTGTGGTATTGTCTGTGATTATGCCTGATTTTAATGGGGATATGGTGTTAGTCCAGATATGGTCTAATAGAGAAGCACAGGTCTCAGAGATTCTTGTAGGTTTTGTTATTGTTGGGAGCAGCAAGCAGTTGCTCATAGTGTTTGTGAATTCAGTTACTTGTGGTTCCTGATCTTGTAGGAGGTTTATATTGAAGTCTCCTGTCAGGATTAAGTGGTCTTTGTTCATGTGTGCATCAGTAATCATACTTCCTAATTTTTCACTAAATTGCTGAATATTTGACTGTGGTAATCTATAGATGTTTATAACTGTGAGAGGTTTTTGTAGGTATTTGGATTTAAACTTAGCTATTATATATTCTCCATGTTCATCTCTTGTGCATGTATTGTTGATACATTCAAGCTGGTCTGAGTATAACATAGCTGTGCCACCTCCTTGTTGGTCTTGCCTACAATTGTGTATGGCTGTGTAACCAGGAATGGCATAGATATCTGTAGTATGAGGCTTTAGCCAGGTTTCAGTGAGAGCAATGATGGACATTCTGGCCTGTAGTGAGTTTAATAATACAGTGAGGTCATCAAAATGTTTGCTTAAAGATCTGACATTGTAATTAAAGATAGTTATGTTATTGTTGGCTTTGAGTAGTGTTTTAGCCTGTTCTGCTGTGTAGTAATGACAGTTGTTGGTAGGTTCATGTAAGTCATTTAATAGAAGGTTGGTATCAGGATCAATGTTTGGAATCATAAGATTTAGTGTGATTCTATAATTAAACTTAAAAATAGAACAATGGAAGTAGACTTAAGAATAGGACAATGCAAAAGGAGTTCTTGGCACTAAGTTAGTACGTTGGATATGTTTACAAAAATGAAAAAAATGAGCTAAGGTAGTCAATTTACAGCTAATAAGAATCTAAAACTATAGCACCTGAGTTAGCACCTGAGTTAGTTAATTAATTAAACAAAAGTTTATATATGAGTGTGATTCTAAAAAGATTTAAGAACAATGAATAATGCTAAACTTAAAGATATGATATCTGATCAATTGATTTTACTAGCTATTGGATTAACACACTTTTGAACAGAAGTCACAGAGATTTAGGATATATATTTACAATGTAATTGATTTATTATTTAACTAGCTAATAGAACTGGTTGGAAAATTACTATGATTAATATTAAGTTATAATGGAACAAATATTAAGATTCAGTATTGCACTAGTTGTGATTATAAATTTATTAAAGGCAATATAAAGAAAATGAAAGTTAACTATTAAAGGAAAAATAAGTGCTAAAGTGTACAAAAGTGTACAAAAGTAAAATTTATTAATATTAAAAAAATAGCTTGAAATAAAATTTTAGGCAGTTAAGGTGATCAATAATATAAAGAAATGAGGTTGGAGAAAAGGATAAAAGGTAAGTGCAATTTTTAGCAAATAAGGTGATCAATAGTAATTATAAATTCTAAGCAATTAAGCTGATAAAAATATATAGGAATGTGGGTTGAAAAATGGGCACAAGTAAAAACTGTATGTATTTAAAAATAAAAATAAAACTATTTGTCAAAATTATTCATCAAAGGATAGACAAATACTTAAATGAGGAAGATGGGCAAAACATACACTACACTATACGTAGGGGTTTGGTTTTGGGCATTGTGTTTAGACAGTCTCTGTAATATTTGCATCCCTAAGGAATCTTGATAGTTCATTCTCATTTGTGATAGTATACAACTGACCTACACTTGTTTTCTTCACTAGAATTTTTCCATCCCGGGTGAAACATTGGTGGATTTTATCATTATTCTCTCGCTTAAGTTTTCTGATTCTATACCAGAGGTTCTGACGTTTTTTGGTCAGACACTCATTAATGTATACTTGTTTCCTGGCTATAATAGATGATCTAATTAGATCTGTTTTTCTGTCATGTGTGGTGAATCTAATCATAACACTTTTTCTACCATGGGAGCCTAGTATTCGTGCTTCTTTTATATCTGTCACTGGTACATTAACATTTATTTGATCTTTGATGATCTGTAAAGTAATGTCTTTACTGTTTGCTTGGGTCATATCACTGGGAAAGAATGGACTGTTCACTATTACTGTGTCTGATAACTTTTCTTGCTCGGTTTTGTCTTCTTGTAGTGCAAGGTAGTCATTAAACTGGTTATCCATGTTGTTCTTCCACTCCTTTACTGCTTCCTCAACCTTTGTGTTTATAGATGTTATCTGTTCAGTGTGGCTATCAATGTTAGTTTGGAGGGTTTTGCTAAAATCAGTCATTCCAGTTGTTGTTAACTTTTGTTCAAGGCTGAGGATTTTGTTTTCAAGTTGTGTCATCCTGGTATCTTGTTGCAGAAGTGCTTTACGTTGGTCCATATTTTCATTGATTAATTTGATGATGTATGACTTTAGTGTATCTGGATCATTCGTCATACCTGAGAGATTACCTGGGGTAAAGCCAGTGAAGGGGGAGCTTGTGGGGGAGACAGCCATGTTTGTTGTTGATGCGTCGCCCTGGGTGGTGGTGAGGGGGGTGGTGAGGGGGGTGGATGGTGAACCGGCGTCCTGGGTAGACAAGTTGACTAGTAGATGCCACTTACATTTATTGAAGAGTTGTTGATGTGTGGAGGACGGGAGGAGAGAAAAGGATGGAGTATAGTATGCTAGTGTTTGGAAGGAGAATCCCCTTCCATTAACACTGCAGGTGGCAAGTTCTTTTCTGGGGTTACTAGCCTTTTTCTTTTAATGCCACTAGGACCAGGTTGAGAGTCACTGGACCCCTCTCTAACCATAAATCTGTCCAGGGAGCTCTGTGTCTGGCGATTCTTTAACACATCCCTGAAATGAGACACCACTGTGTCATTGTACAGGTTGCCAGCACGGCCTGCAACAGCATGGTTAGGGTGATATTCATCCATAAAGCCTTGAACCCTGCTCCACATTCCACAAATCTCCTTAATCACTGAAGAAGGCACCTTCTTCCATCTCTGTTCCACCCCCTCCTCCTCTGAACCATTGTCCTGACCTGTGGTCTCTTGTTGCAGTTGCTGTTGAAGCTCTTGCAGATCTTCATTGTGCTCCTCCACCAACTGTTCCACATCCTCACCACTCACTTCCAACCCCATGGACTTGCCCAGTTCCACAATTTCTTCCACAACAGGCTCAGGCTCAGGCTCAGGGTTCTGAGGCTCAGCCCCAAACCTTCAAAATCCCTCTCTAGGACACAGTCTGGCCACAATTTTCTCCAGGCAGAGTTCAAAGTCCTGGTGAGTCCTCCCTCCCAAGCCTTACCTATAAGGTGTACACAATGCAGGATATGGAAATGATTTTTCCAAAAGTCTCTTAGAGTTATATTCATGTTGTGGTCACATCAAAGCACTTTTGAAACATTGCTTTGGTGTAGAGTTTTATAAAGTTGCAAATGACCTGCTGGTCCATGGGCTGGAGGAGAGGAGTGGTATTAGGGGGCAAGAACTTCACTTTGATGAATTTAAAGTCCTCCACATTTTTCTCTACCAAGTTTGAAGGATGACAAGGGCATTGTCCATTATCAGGAGTCACTTAAGTGGCAAATTATTTTCCTGGAGATATTTCTTCACATGGGGCCAAACACGCCATTGAACCACTCAAAGAAAATGTCCTTTGTGACCCATGCCTTTTGTTAGACTTCCACATCACACACAAGTTAGACTGGTGATACCGCATCTGCCAGAGTCCTCTGTGTCTGGTGACTCTTCAACATTTTTCTGAAGTGGGGCAAGATTCTGTCACTGAACATGGTGACTAATTTCACAGCGACAATAACTGAACCACCAATAAACACAACAAAAGTATTGTGAATGTTTGAAAGACGCGCTGGGTAACGTTCTCTCAAGTGTAAACAACGCTAGGCTGGGCCCTGTCCGCCTCACTGCGGGCGGACAGGTCTGGTATGGATTGCTACACGGGAAATGCTCGCTACGAGGGAAATATTTAGCGAAAAGCGTTCGTTACAAATTGCTCATTATATGGAATCATCGTTAGTCGAGGACCACTGTATATGTGTTGTGATATTATTATTATTATTATAATCAAATAGAAGCGCTAAACAAGGTATACAGCT
>WNWK01040193.1:0-17085 GCA_009830355.1 Cherax destructor | reverse complement strand
GGTGTTTGCAGGTGTTCCGCCAGGACACGGCGGAGATGAGGTTGCAGTCAAAGTTCAGTACATTGATCTTCAGGATCGCTTCAAGGGAGATGTAGCGACCATAGAGATTATATTGAATATTATTCAAATAATGCATCATAAATTTGCCCTGAAGTGGGTTATGAAGGTACAGTAGTTTGAGTGATAAGTGTGGCTTTAGGGATTTGACTTGCTGTCAGAGTGTGAGCCAGGCAACATTTATGAAGGAATTCAAGGAAACCCATTTTTTTTTTTATTTTTTTATTAACACATCAGCCGATTCCCACCAAGGCAGGGTGGCCGAAAAGAAAAATTTCATCATCATTCACTCCATCACTGTCTTGCCAGAGGGGTGCTTTACACTACAGTTATAAAACTGCAACATTAACACCCCTCCTTCAGAGTGCAGACACTGTACTTCCCATCTCCAGGACTCAAGTCCGGCCTGCCGGTTTCCCTGAATCCTTCATAAATGTTACTTTGCTCACACTCCAACAGCACGTCAAGTATTAAAAACAATTTGTCTCCATTCACTCCTATCAAATACGCTCACACATGCTTGCTGGAAGTCCAAGCCCTCGCACACAAAACTTCCTTTACCCCCTCCTCCAACCTTTCCTAGGCCGACCCCTACCCCGCCTTCCTCCACTACAGATTTATACACTCGAAGTTATTCTGTCTCGTTCCATTTCTCTACATGTCCGAACCACCTCAACAACCCTCCTCAGCTCTCTGGATAATAGTTTTGGTAATCCCGCACCTCCTCCTAATTTCCAAACCCGAATTCTCTGCATTATATTCACACCACACATTGACCTCAGACATGACATCTCCACTGCCTCCAGCCTTCTCCTCGTTGCAACATTCATCACCCATGCTTCACACCCATATAAGAGTGTTGGTATAACTATACTCTCATCATTCCCTTCTTTACTTCCATGGACAAAGTTCTTGTCTCCACAGACTCCGAAGTGCTCCACTCACCCTTTTTCCTCATCAATTCTATGATTCACCTCATCCTTCATAGACCCATCTGCTGACATGTCCACTCCCAAATATCTGAATACATTCACCTCCTCCATACTCTCTCCCTCCAATCTGATATCCAATCTTTCGTCACCTAATCTTTTGTTATCCTCATCACCTTACTCTTTCCTATATTCACTTTCAATTTTCTTCTTTTACACACCCTACCAAATTCATCCACCAACCTCTGCAACTTCTCTTCAGAATCTCCCAAAGCACAGTGTCATCAGCAAAAAGCAACTATGACAACTCCCACTTTGTATTTAATTCTTTATCTTTAACCCCACACCTCTTGCCAAGACCCTGCATTCACTTCTCTTACAACCCCATCTATAAATATATTGAACAACCACGGTGACATCACACATCCTTGTCTAAGGCCCACTTTTACTGGGAAATAGTCCCCTTCCCTCCTACACACTCTAACTTGAGCCTCACTATCCTCATAAAAACTCTTCACTGCTTTCAGTAACCTACCTCCTATTCCATACACCTGCAACATCTGCCACATTGCCCCCTATCCACCCTATCATACGCCTTTTCTAAATCCATAAATGCCACAAAACCTCTTTACCCTTATCCAAATACTGTTCACCTATATGTTTCACTGTAAACACTTGGTCTACACACCCCTACCTTTCCTAAAGCCCCTTGTTCATCTGCTATCCTGCTTTCTGTCTTACTCTTAATTCTTTCAATAATAACTCTACCATACACTTTACCAGGTACACTCAACAGACTTATTCCCTATAATTTTTGCACTCTCTTTTGTCCCCTTTGCCTTTATACAAAGGAACAATACACGCTCTCTGCCAATCCCTAGGTACCTTACCCTCTTCCATACATTTATTAAATAATAGCACTAACCACTCCAAAACTATATCCCCACCTGCTTTTAACATTTCTATCTTTATCCCATCAATCCCAGCTGCCTTACCCTTTCATTCTACCCACTGCCTCACGAACTTCCCCACACTCACAACTGGCTCTTGCACACTCCTACAAGATGCTATTCCTCCTTGCCCTATACACGAAATCACAGCTTCCTGTCTTCATCAACATTTAACAACTCCTCAAAATATTCCCTCCATCTTCCCGATACCTCTAACTCCATTTAATAACTCTCTCTCCTATTTTTAACTGTCAAATCCATTTGTTCCCTAGGCTTCCTCAACTTATTAATCTCACTCCAAAACTTTTCTTATTTTCAACAAAATTTGTTGATAACATCTCACCCATTCTCTCATTTGCCTCTTTTACATTGCTTCACCACTCTCTTAACCTCTCTTTTCTCTCCATATACTCTTCCCTCCTTGCATCACTTCTACTTTGTAAAACCTCTCATATGCTAACTTTTTCCCTTACTACTCTCTTTACATCATCATTCCACCAATCGCTCTTCTTCCCTCCCGCACCCACTTTCCTGTAACCACAAACTTCTGCTGAACACTCTAACACTACATTTTTAAATCTACCCCATACATCTTCGACCCCATTGCCTACACTCTCACTAGCCCATCTATCCTCCAATAGTTGGAGGAATCATGGAGGTGTGAAATATATTACAGTGCCTGTCTCAGAAGAAGGGATAGGGATGTTACAAATTGGAGAATCATTTGAATTGTGATGTCTTCAAGCTTCTAGCAAGACAACTATTGAATGATTGATGGTGAATGTTTCCATTTTTGGGTCACTCTACCTTTATGGGAGATAGCAGATGTATTAATCCTTCCACTGTCGTGACTTCCGGAATTAAGTGTTGGCAGTGTTGTGATTTAAAAAAATTATCTTCTGAAATGGTAGAGAATTTTTTTCTGAAGCTAATGACACCAAAAATGCAAAATTTGATGGAAAACTTGAGGAATTATGCCAGTGCAATTTACACCGACAATTTCATTCATTTTGACTAATTTCCTGGCTATTTTGCTAGTATGCCTTCTGTTTTGTGGACTGAGTGCAAGAAACTGCTCATTCAACTAGAAGAACTACTGTACCCTATAAAGTTCACAGAAGTTGGTGATTTGGCCAATTTTACACAAAATTTAACAAATTCCAATTTAAATAAAGTCCTAAATAAACACTGTACTATAGGCATATCCAGCTACTAAAGCAAACTTTCCTCTACTTATATAGGAGCTGCCTGGGACAAGATTAATAACACTTACCCTCCATTTTGAATCCAACATCACACAAAAAAAATCAGTTTTTACCTTCTCTGATAATAAAATATAGCCAAGAATGATTGGTCATGGTTTAGGCCTCTCAATAATTGAAGCAGGCCTAGTAAAAACCTATAAAACAGACTTGGGGGCTTACTCATCCTCAGGAAAATTGCCAAAAAATTAATATTTCTGCCACTTTGAGGCCTGTGCTTCAGGTCTGAAACTGATTAAAATCATCTCTATTGCACTAGCATGTTTTCCATTCTTTCAAGAAACAGCCAATAAAACCATAAAACCACCTTGGAAAACACCTCAGAGTCACTATTTTAAACCAAATATGAAGTCAGAGGTTTGCTTTTCCCATCATGCACTGTGGAGCAGATTTTTTTTATACTGTGCACACTCACTACCCAGAACTATTTACTCATATCGAGGCCAAAATTTATCACTAACAGTATATTTGAGTGTGCTGCACTTAAGGTGTAATACTAGCTTCAATAACGTAGATCTATGTGGAGGCAGTGAAAACTTTAGTTGTACAGTATTTTAAGCTTATACTTTAGTTTTACAATATTTAGAATACATACTAGGTTCACCTTATTTAAAACAATAACTAGCTCTTCTGGAAGATGGCTTTAGGTACAAGAAAGAAAATGCACAAAGGTATGCATTTATAATACTTTATGAGAACTAGAATAACCAAGAGTGCATAAAATACCAATGGATGACTGATTCAGTATTGATTAACCCTTAAACGGTCCACACGTATATTTACGTTAGCACTGCCACTGCCCCAAACGTATATACATGTATACGTTTTTTTTTACATGCTTTCTTATGGGGAAAATCAAGGTCGGGGCGCTAGCAGTAAAAACGTTTATATACGTTTGGACCATTTAAGGGTTAAATAATTTGATATTTTTGTATTTAAATTGGTAAATCATCTAAATTTCTTTATTTTGTCATTATATCATATCGCCAGTATGATGTACAGTACTCTGTAATTTTCTTGGAACATTGTGTAATGCATTATTGACATGATGGCAGGACCTAAAGGGCACCTTAGAGCAGGAGCTGGACTTCATTAACGAAGGACATAATGGTGAACGCTGTGCAAAGGACCTTGCCAAATTCCCCTATGTGTATGTTCCAAAGGTTCACTGGGACCTCTGTAGCAAGGTAAGTTGGAAAAGGAAAAGTTTTGTCCATTGCTTTTGTAGAGAGATAATATTGATTATTTACAGTACAGTGGACCCTCGGTTTTTGTTCACCTCCAAACTCGAACAATTATGTAAAGGTATTTTTGTAAGAGCTCTTGTAAGTGTATTTTTGGGGTTTTGAAACGACTAATCTAATTTACATTTGTCCTTATGGGAACAAATTCATTCGGTAATGGCACTCAAACAGCATTCTGGAATGAATTTTCAACGAAAACCGAGGGTCCACTGTATTTCATAGTGATTTTCAAGTTATTTTTTTTTTTCAACTTTGTGTTAGGTTAATATTTTATATTATTTTTACAGAGAGTTTTAACTGCTGAATTTATTCATGGTCACTGTGTAAGTGACATAGGGAGCATAAAGGAAGATGGGCTGACCCTGGAGGATGTAGATAAGAAGCTCATCAATGCCTTTGCTGAACAAATATTCCACACTGGGTTTGTGCATGCAGATCCACATCCAGGCAATGGTGAGTAGTATTTTGTTGATGCAAGTTTACACGAAAAGAAAAAAAAAATTTTGGAAGGTCATCTGTAAAAGTCAATAAGTTTACTTTAAATAATGTACAGTCATTTTTAATCGGGTTTTAGAGATCATAATTCATGCAAATGGTTAAGCTTTCTTTGATGAATGATTTCAGTGAATGTACGTACTATATATTTAAAGTGGTGCAGATGATAAGAGCAGCTTTGACCCCTGTACATTGGTAAAAATACCTTAAAATAAAATTGTTTGCACAGAAATTAATACAAACTTAAAATCACTCTTTATCATGTTGAAATTAATGCAACTAATTTTTTATATGTATAAATGGTGTTGTCATAAACACGCAGGATACCAGGTATATCCTGCTGCTTCTTTCAACAAACCGCCATATTCCACTGAGGCGGGGTGACCAAAAGAAAAACAAAGTTTCTCTTTTAACTTTAGTAATGTATACAGGAGAAGGGGTTACTATGAGGCCTGGTCACAGACCGTGCCACGGGGCGTTGACCCCTGGAATTCTCTCCAGGTAAACAGCCCCTTGCTCCCGGCATTTAGTCGCCTCTTCGACACGCATGACTTACGGAGGAAGAATTCTGTTCTACTTCCCCATGGAGATAAGAGGAAATAAACAAGAAGAAGAACTAGTATGAAAACAGAAGAAAACCCAGAGGGTGTGTATATATATGCTTGTACATGTATGTGTAGTGTGACCTAGTGTATGTAGAGTAGCAAGACGTACCTGAAATCTGCATGTTATGAGACAGAAAGACACCAGAAATCTACCATCATGTAAAACATTTACAGGCTTTTGTTTTACACTCGCTTGGCAGGAAGGTAGTACCTCCCTGTACTACCGTCCTGCCAACTGAGTGTAAAACGAAAGCCTATACATAATTGTTTTACATGATGGTAGGATTGCTGGTGTCCTTTTTCTGTCTCATAAACATGCAAGATTTCAGGTACGTCTTTCTACTTCTACTTACACTTAGGTCGCACTACACATGCATGTACATGCATGTATATACGTATATATACACACCCATCTGGGTTTTCTTCTATTTTCTTAATAGTTCTTGTTCTTTATTTCCTCTAATCTCCATAGGGAAGTGGAACAAATTCTTCCTCCGCAAGCCATGAGTGTAGTAAGAGGTGACTAAAATGTTGAGAGCAAGGGAGCCAGTAACCCCTTTTCCTGTATAAATTACCAAATTTAAAAAGAAAAACTTTTGTTTTTGTCTTTAGGTCACCCTGCCTCAGTGGGATACGGCTGGTTTGTTGGAAAAAAAAAAATAGTATTGTATGGCATTCTTTTCCAAAGTTCAGATGTCAGATTTACCCCTACTATTCGCTATTCTGTATATGTCTAATTTTCAGCAGTGTATATACACTTGAAAGGTGTGTATCTCGCAGAGTAAGTACACTGAGTTTAATTTGGTCCCTCTTTTAGGGATAAATGTATTTTTGATGTTATTGTGAAGTGAATTATAGCCTTTATGATAACATATCAGATTTCTTAAGTTGCTCTATTAGACCCATCAATATAGAAAAGTTTAGAACTACATGATCTTTTAGTGTTAAATAGTTCTTGTCCTAATCTAAGATTGCCCAAAATGCTGTGTGTACTTTGAGATTTCAATTTATTTTACCATGTATTATGATTATAAATAAAATTATTATTATTACAACCTGGCCTGATGGACCACTGAAATTCTTTTCTCCATGGGGAAGTGTAAAAGAATCCTTCCTCCGTAAGCCATGCGTGTTGTAAAAGGCAACTAAAATGCCGAGAGCAAGGGGCTAGTAACCCCTTACCCTGTATAAATTACTAAAATTAGGAAGAAAAACTTTATAAAGTTGGGATGTCTGAATGTGTGTAGATGTACAGTGGAACGAGTTTCGGCCGTTTTGAGTTTCGGTCACTTATTTCGCCTAAATTTTGTCTTGAGTTTTGAACAGTAGCTTGAGTTTTGGCCGCTGTAGCAGACCTGTCCGCCTGCCGGCGCATGTGTTGTGAGTCAGTCTGGCTTTGTTTCTCCTTGAGTGAACATTACCCTGCGCGTTCATCCAAACATTTCACAATAATTCATTGTTTTTGTGCTTGTTGATTGAGTGCGACTGCTACATAATTAACCATGGGCCCAAAGAAACTTCCTAGTGCCAGCCCTTTGGTAAAGAAAGTGAGAAACACGATAGAATTGAAGAAAGAAATTGTAGAAAAATAGGAAAGTGGTGTGCGTGTTCTCCAGCTTACCAGGATGTATGGCAAAAACAAATCAACCATTAGTCCTTATGGTGGGGGATTTCCCTTCCAAACAATAATAAGTCCTCCCTCTCTCCTCCCTGTCTTCCATACACCAACAACACTCTTCAATAAACCTTTTTTTTTTTTTTTTTTTTTTTTTCAACAAGTCGGCCGTCTCCCACCAAGGCAGGGTGACCCAAAAGAAAGAAAATCCCCAAAAGAAAATACTTTCATCATCATTCAACACTTTCACCACACTCATACATAATCACTGTCTTTGCAGAGGAGCTCAGATACGACAGCTGAGAAAAGTCCCTCCCAGCTGTCACTATCTCAGACCCCTCCTTTAAAGTGCAGGCATTGTACTTCCCATTTCCAGGACTCGTCCAACTAAATCAATTAACTGGTTTCCCTGAATCCCTTCACAAAATGTTACCCTGCTCACACTCCAACAGATCGTCATGTCCCAAAACCATTCGTCTCCATTCACTCCTATCTAACACGCTCACACATGCTTGCTGGAAGTCCAAGCCCTCGCCCACAAAACCTCCTTTACCCCTTCCCTCCAACCTTTTCTAGGACGACCCCTACCCCGCCTTCCTTCCCTACAGATTTATACGCTCTCCAAGTCATTCTACTTTGATCCATTCTCTCTAAATGACCAAACCACCTCAACAACCCCTCTTCAGCCCTCTGACAAATACTTTTAGTAACTCCACACCTTCTCCTAATTTCCACATTCCGAATTTTCTGCATAATATTTACACCACACATTGCCCTTAGACAGGACATCTCCACTGCCTCCAGCCTCCTCCTCGCTGCAGCATTTGCAACCCATGCTTCACACCCATATAAGAGTGTTGGTACCACTATACTTTCGTACATTCCCTTCTTTGCCTCCATGGATAACGTTTTTGTCTCCACAGATACCTCAATGCACCACTCACCTTTTTTCCTTCATCAATTCTATGGTTAACCTCATCCTTCATAAACCCATCCGCTGACACATCAACTCCCAAATATCTGAAAACATTTACTTCTTCCATAATCCCTCTCTCCAATGTGATATCCAATTTTTCTTTATTTAAATCGTTTGATACCCTCATCACCTTACTCTTATCTATGTTCACTTTTAACTTTCTACCTTTACACACTCTCCCAAACTCGTCCACTAACCTTTGCAACTTTTCTTTAGAATCTCCCATAAGCACAGTATCATCAGCAAAAAGTAACTGTGTCAACTCCCATTTTGCATTTAATTCTCCATAATTTAATCCCACCCCTCTCCCCAACACCCTAGCATTTACTTCTTTTACAACCCCATCTATAAATATATTAAACAACCATGGTGACATTACACATCCCTGTCTAAGACCTACTTTTACCGGGAAGTAATCTCCCTCTCTCCTACACACCCTAACCTGAGCCTCACTATCCTCATAAAAACTCTTTACAGCCTTCAGTAACTTACTACCTACAGTGGTACCTCGACTTACGTTTTTAATCCGTCAGAGAGGGCATTTCTTAAGACGAAACAAACGTAACACGAATCAATTTTCCCCATAAGAAATAATGGAAATAAATTTAATCCGTCCAAGACTTCCAAAAGTAGTTAAATAAAATATTTTTTAGAACTTTTTGACATTAAATAATAAATAATTTAATAAAGAATACCTAAATACACATGTAAATATTGAACAATAACATGTCACTTACATTTATTGAAGAGTTGTTGATGTGTGGAGGACGGGAGAAGGGGAGAAGGTGGAGTAGTATGCTAGTGTTTGGAAGGGGAATCTTTTCTGGGGTTACTGGCCTTTTTGTTTGAATGCTACACTCCCTGCATGAATGCTACACTCCCTGCATGAATGCTACACTCCCTGCATGAATGCTACACTCCCTGCATGCCTACTACACTCCCTGCATCCTTGCTACACTCCCTGCATCCTTGCTACACTCCCTGCATCCCTGCTACACTCCTGCATGCCTACTACACTCCCTGCATCCTTGCTACACTCCCTGCATGCCTTCTACACTCCCTGCATCCTTGCTACACTCCCTGCATGCCTACTACACTCCCTGCATCCTTGCTACACTCCCTGCATCCTTGCTACACTCCCTGCATCCCTGCTACACTCCCTGCATGCCTACTACACTCCCTGCATCCTTGCTACACTCCCTGCATGCCTACTACACTCCCTGCATCCTTGCTACACTCCCTGCATGCCTACTACACTCCCTGCATCCTTGCTACACTCCCTGCATCCTTGCTACACTCCCTGCATCCCTGCTACACTCCCTGCATCCCTGCTACACTCCCTGCATCCCTGCTACACTCCCTGCATGAATGCTACACTCCCTGCATGAATGCTACACTCCTGCATGCCTACTACACTCCTGCATCCTTGCTACACTCCCTGCATCCCTGCTACACTCCCTGCATCTTTGCTACACTCCCTGCATGCCTGCTACACTCCCTGCATGCCTGCTACACTCCCTGCATGCCTGCTACACTCCCTGCATAAATGCTACACTCCCTGCATAAATGCTTCACTCCCTGCACATTCTTTACCACAGGCTTAGCACTAGGAGCTTTCCTTGGACCCATGGTAGCTTATTTAGCAGTTGCAAGCACTAAAAACAGTGGAATAATGACAATATACTGGTATGAATGCGTGGGTGTGGGTGGGTGGTCGCTCCGCTTGTAAACAATAGCACACTGACGCTCCCTGGAGTGCGCGCTCAGCTGGGCTCCAGCGAACAGGTCCGGTACGAAAGGCGTAAGACGAATCAATCAACGGATGTCGCATTCAAATTTCTTACGTTATAAGTAACGGATATCGAATATAACGTAAGGTGATAACAACGTAAGTCGAGGTACCACTGTATTCCATACACTTGCAACATTTGCCACATTGCTCCCCTATCCACTCTATCATATGCCTTTTCTAAATCCATAAATGCAATAAAAACTTCTCTACCTTTATCTAAATACTGTTCATATATATGCTTCACTGTAAACACTTGATCTACACATCCCCTACCCACTCTAAAGCCTCCTTGCTCATCTGCAATCCTACTCTCTGTCTTACCTCTAATTCTTTCAATAATAACCCTGCCATACACTTTACCTGGTATACTCAGTAAACTTATTCCCCTATAATTTTTACACTCTCTTTTATCCCCCTTCCCTTTATATAAAGGAACTATACATGCTCTCTGCAAATCCCTAGGTACCTTCCCCTCTTTCATACATTTATTAAACAAAAATACCAACCACTCCAGCACTATATCCCCCCCTGCTCTGTCATGATTCCGTCAATTCCAGCTGCTTTACCCCTTTCATTCTACGTAATGCCTCACGCACCTCCCCACACTCACATCCTGCTCTTCTTCCCTCCTAAACGATGTTGTACCTCCCTGGCCAGTACATGAAATTACCGCTTCCCTCTTTTCATCGACATTTAAAAGTTCCTCAAAATATTCCCGCCATCTACCCAATACCTCCAGCTCCCCATCTACTAACTCCCCTGCTCTGTTTTTAACTGACAAATCCATTCGTTCCCTAGGCTTTCTTACCTTGTTTATCTCACTCCAAAATTTTTTCTTGTTTTCAGCAAAATTTCTTGACAGAGCCTCTCCCATTCTTTCATCCGCTCTTCTTTTGCACTCTCTCACCACTCTTTTCACCTTTCTTTTAATTTCCATATACTCTGCTCTTCTATTAACACTTTTGTTTTGTAAAACCTCTCATAAGCTACCTTTTTCTCTTTATCACACCCTTTACTTCTTCATTCCACCACTCACTCCTCTTTCCTCCTGCACCCACCCTCCTATAGCCACAAACTTCTGCCCCATATTCTAATACTGCATTTTTAAAACTATCCCAACTCTCTTCAACCCCCCCACTACTCCTACTTGCACTAGCCCACCTTTCTGCCAATAGTTGCTTATATCTCACCCTAACTTCCTCCTCCCTTAGTTTATACACTTTTACCTCTCTCTTACTTGCTGTTGCCATTTTCTTTTTGTCCCATCTACCTTTACTCTAACTGTAGCTACAACCAAATAATGATCTGATATATCCGTTGCCCCTCTATAAACATGTACATCCTGAAGCCTACTCATCAACCTTTATCCACCAATACATAATCCAACAAACTACTTTCCTTACGTGCTATATCATACCTTGTATATTTATTTATCCTCTTTTTTATAAAATATGTATTACTTATTACCAAACCTCTTTCTACACATAGCTCAATTAATGGTTCCCCATTTACATTTACCCCTGGCACCCCAAATTTACCTACTACTCCATCCACAACATTTTTACCCACTTTAGCATTAAGATCCCCAACCACAATTACTCTCTCACTTGGTTCAAAACTCCCCACACACTCACTCAACATTTCCCAAAATCTCTCTCTCTCCTCTACACTTCTCTCTTCTCCAGGTGCATAAACACTTACTATAACCCACTTTTCACATCCAACCTTTATTTTACTCCACATAATCCTTGAATTTATACATTTATATTCCTTCTTTACCTGCCATAACTGATTATTCAACATTATTGCCACTCCTTCTTTAGCTCTAACTCTATTTGAAACCCCTGATCTAATCCCATTTATTTCTCCCCACTGAAACTCTCCTACCCCTTCAGCTTTGTCTCACTTAAAGCCAGGACATCCAGCTTCTTTCATTCATAACATCTACAATCATCTCTTTCTTATCATTCGCACAACATCCACGCACATTCAAACATCCCCCTTTGACGGTTTTCTTCTTCTTTTTAGTAAGCTATACAGGAAAAGGGGTTACTAGCCCATTGTTCCCGGCATTTTAGTTGACTTTTACAACACGCATGGCTTACGGAGGAAGATTCTTATTCCACTTCCACATGGATATGAAAGGGAAAAGCAATAAGAACAAGAACTATTAAGATAAAATCAAAGAAAACTCAGATGAGTGTGTATACATAAACGTGTACATGTTTGCGTAGTGTGACCTAAGTGTAAGTAGAAGTAGCAAGACGTACCTGAAATCTTGCATGTTTATGAGACAGAAAAAAGACACCAGCAATCCTACCATCATGTAAAACAGTTTCAGGTTTCTGTTTCACAGTCACCTGGCAGGATGGTAGTACCTCCCTGGGTGGTTGCTGTCTACCAACCTACTACCAATAAACCTATGTAAATGTTATTTTAAATGTTTATTTAAATGTTTATTTATCTATTTCATTAGTTATTTAAGTACAGTGGACCCCCGGTTTTCGTGATTTTTTCGTTCCAGAATGCTGTTCAAGTGCCATTACCAAACGAATTTATTCCCATTAGGAATAATGTAAAGTAGACTAGTCCTTTTAGACCCCCAAAAATACACTTACAAAAGCATTTACAAAAATACACTTACATAAAAAGGCGAGTTTGGAGCATCACGAACACCGGGGGTCCACTGTACTATACAGTGGACCCCCGGAAATCGAACGCCTCCCAACTCGACCTATTATGTAAGTTTATTATTGTAAGTGCTTTTGTAAGTGTATTTTCGGGGGTCTGAAATGGACTAATCTAATTTACATTATTCCTTATGGGAATAAATTCGTTCGGTAACAGCACTTGAACAGCATTCTGGAACGAAGAATGTTCAATTTTCGGGGGTCCACTGTATATGTATATATAATTGTTTTGTGTATGTAAAACTATAGTTATTCTTTAAAAAATGTATTTTTTTTTATATTTTTGGGTGTCTGGAATGGATTAATTTTATTTACATTATTTCTTATGGGAAATATTGCTTTGACTTTCGAACAATTTTGAGTTTCGGCCGAGCTTCTGGAACGGATTACGGCCGAAACTCAAGGTTCCACTGTAGTACAAATGGTAAAGATATGATTGTCAGTGTTATGAATGAAAAGAGCTGGATATCCTAGGTCTATGCAAAACAGAGCTGAAGAGGGTAGGAGAGTTTCAGTGGAGAGGAATAAATTGGATTAGGTCAGGTGTATCTGAGAGTTAGAGCTGGGGAAGGAGTAGCAGTAATGTTGAAGGATGAATTATGGCAGGAAAAGAGGGAATATAAATGTATGAACTCAAGGATTATGTCGATTTAAATAAGGGTCAGATGCAAAAAGTGTTTATGCACCTGGAGAAGAGAGGAGTGTAGAGGAGAGAGAAATTTTTTTTGGGAAATGTTAAGTGAGTGTTTAGCAAGTTCTGAACCAAGTGAGAGAGTAATTGTGGGGACCTAAATCTAAAATGGGAAAAACTTTTAGAGGAAGTGGTAGGTAAGTTTAGGGTGTTGGGTAAATGATAATGGGGGGCTTTGATTGATCTTTGTATAGAAAAAGGCTTGGTAATAGGTAATACATATTTTAAAAAAATAAAAAGTGTAAAAATTATAGGAGAATAAGCCTGTTTAGTATACCAGGTAAAGTGTATGGTAAGAGTTATTATTGGAAGAATTAAGATTAAGATGTAAAGCAGGATCACTGATGAACTAGGAGGCTTTAAGAAGGGTAAGGGATGTGTAGACCAAGTGTTTACATTGAAGCATATACTGTACTACTACTACTTCTACTATTACTACTACTATTATTACTACTACTACTTTACTACTACTATTACTACTACTATTATTACTACTACTACTTTACAACTACTATTACTACTACGTATTACTTCTAATAATAATAATAATAATAATATAATAATAATCATCATCATTATACAGTACCAGTTATGTTACATTTGATTAAGAAACTTTTATTGATGGTGTGTAATTTGATGCTGAGAATATTTTATTTTACTGCTTTTGAGGATGACTATAAATTTTACATTTATTACTGCATAACCAACATACCTGGAGTTTACAACGTAACAATGAGAATTGTTCATCTCAGTAAAGGAACTGTTAAGATTAAGATTAGGATTCTTTTTCATCATGTTACAATGTTTGTACAGAGGTAAATGACATAAGTGTTCATACATAAAGCCCTTAATATGCAGAGCATTTCAGGCAAACTTCAGACTTATTAATGTAAAAATAATTGAGCAGTAGTGTTCTATCCTCTAGAACTCTTAAGAGCAGATAAAGAAGGTTGTGGCAAAAGTACTGAATTTTTATATCGGTTTCAGTGGTGCAGAATTTCTTAATTTTTTTAAAAAGTACAGTAATTTTTTTTTAGTGTATTGGTATAATCTTTCTAATATGGAATGATCTGCATTCTGACCTTGTCATTATTTCAATAAACTGCTGTATATGCATCAGTGAATTTTGTTAATGAAAGAAATTTTACAGTTTTGATACGACGGAGTAAACACGGTGGAGCAGAGATTGTTATACTAGATCATGGCTTATATCAATCTCCCACATCAGTCAGACAGCCACTCTGCCGCCTATGGAAGGCTATTGTGCTGGGAAACCATAAAGAAATGCAGAAAACTCAGCCCAGCTAGGTGTTACAGGTATTTACAGTACATACAAAGAAACATTGGGGGATTCTGAAGAAAAGTTGCATAGTCTAATGGACAAATTGGGAGGGATATAAAAGAAGGAAATTAAAAGTGAATGTAGAGAAGTGCAAGGTAATGAGTAAACAAAGTTTAGGAAAATAGGTTGAATACCAGATTGGGGAAAGGAAGGGATGTATTTAGATATTTGGGAATAGACATGTTAGCAGATGGGTTTGTGAAAGACAAGGCAAACTATGAAATAGATGAAGGGAGATAAAGGTGGGCGATGTGTTGAGGCATCTGTAGAATGAGGGAAGCTTATCAGCAGAGGCTAACAGGGAGTATACCAGAGTACAGTATAGTGGTACCAACATTTTATACAGGAGTGAGGCATGAATTTTGAATGTGTGGAGGGAAGCTAGAGGCAGGGGAGATATCATGTTTGAGAACAGTGTGTTGTGTGAATATCATACAAAGAATTAGGAGTCTAGAAATTAAGAGGCATTGTGAGTCACCAAGGATATAATTCAGAAAGCTGAAGAGGGGTTGTTGAGGTGGTTTGGGCATATAGAGAGGGTGGAGAGAGATAGGATGACCAAGAGGGTGTATAAATTTGGGATGGACTGTAGGAGAGGTAGGGGTCATCCCAGGAATGGTTGGTGCGAGGGGGTAAAAGAGGCTTTGAGTTTTAGGGGGTTGAGTATCCATCAGGCTTGTGTGAGTATTTTAGATAGGACTAAATGGGGACAAGTGGTTTTTTAAAAGCTGTGCTGTTGGAATGTGAGCAAGGTAACTTTTTGAAGGAATTCAAGTAAACTGGTTAGCCAACTTGATTGCTGGAAGTGGAAAGGGAGTGCCTGCACTCTGAAGGAGGGGCAGGGATGTTGCAGTTGGAGGGCAATCTGAATTGTGTCACCACACTTCTGGATGAAGTTTTAAATAGTGAAATGTATCCTTTTTTTATCACCCTTCTTTTTTGGAGGAGATGGTTTGAGATTAAAAAAAAAAAAAAATTGAATTAAAACTATGATATGCATGTCAGATAGATTTTTTAATTTCATGTTGATTATGATGAAATAGGCTACTATATGACATTTAAAACTAGTATATAATTTTTTTAAAATTTATGGCAAAAATGTTGATTTTAACCCTTAAACGGTCCAAACATATATATCGTTGTACTGCCGCCCCAAAGTATTTTTCGTTTTTTTTCCTGCCTCCAAATTTGGACGATTGGCCTGAGATGCCTGGTGAGCATAGAATCGGTCTTAACACTCGGTGTGGGGCCATATTAAAAAAAATGGGACCATTGTACCTTGTGGGGCACCAGGTAAATTGAGCGCCATAGAGCAAAAAATGCGGCAAACACCAAGGATCACTGAAAGTCATATTAACCTTTGAAATGGAAAGTGATGTCGCAGGCTGGCAGGCGGCTGGCTGCCTGCCTGCCTGGCCACCTGGCTGGCAAGCAGCTGGTTGGCCAGCAGCTGGCTGGCGGGGCCTGATTGACTTATCTCTGTCTGTCTGTCTGTTCATCTGTCTCATCTATCTCTATCTCACAGGAACACATAGAAATACAATTATACATAGTGTAAATTACCTAGGGGAAAAAAAAAAATCAAGACAAATTGATATAATGCACTTTTTATCGCGAATACTAGTTGGTTTTTTTAGCTACCCTGAGACAAGCAGACAGAAAAAGAAAACAGACAGACAGAAAGACAGACACCAGAAAAGAAAGACAGACAAAGACAGACAGAGACAGACACACAGACAGAAGAGACAGACACACAGACAGACAGAGAAGACAAAAGAAAGACAGACAGAAAGACAGACACAAGCAGACAGAAAGACAGAAACAGACAGACAGAAAGACAGAACACAGACAGACAAAAGAAAACACAGACAGACAGAAAAAACAGACACAGACAGAAAACAGACAAAAGACAGAATAGGGGGGCAGGCCGCTGGCTGCCGCCTGCTTGGCCACCTGGCTGGCAAGGGTGGGTTTGGGCCCCCTGGCTGGGGGCCGCAGCTGGCTGGTCAGCTGGGACCCGATTGGTTCTTTTCTGTCTGTCTGTATCTTTGTGCCTGTCTGTCTCTATCTCCCGGAACACATACTAAATACAATTATGCATGGGTAAATTACCTAGATAACTAAAAATCAAGACAAAGTGTTATATGTGCTTGTGATCTGCGTAATACCAGTTGGTTTATGAGCTACTCTCTGAGACAAGCAGACAGAAAAGGGGACACACATAGGCAGACAGAAAGACAGACACACAGACAGACAGATACAGACAGACAGACATGTTTCGTAACAAATAAAGGAAACCAGTGTAAAATGTCAAATGTCATCACTGTAATTACTGGACTGATAAGAAGAGATAAGACTACGGCTCACCCTTGTGAAATGTCACCAGTCATCATTATGGAGATCAGATGAGATAAGGCAGCGGCCCCAAGGGAATTTT
>WNWK01040192.1:0-17085 GCA_009830355.1 Cherax destructor | reverse complement strand
GTGTTCCCTGGTCCAGGGCTGAGTGCACGTCCATTGGGGCCTCGTGGCAGTCTTTGTTTGCACAGAGCACGACGCGTTCATGTGTGAATGTATGAGGTGGCACTACCACTCACTTTCCCCTCCCCTACCATTACACACACACTATAATGTCATCACCAACACCATTCAACTTTTGGTTCATTACATTTATCAGCAGTGCTATATTAACATTAATGTAAATGGGTTAACCTTATCACACTCGGCATCACCACTTATATGACCCTCATCACTTTTATTTACATTATGGAAACCACTGCCCTCATCACACTCGGCATCAATACTTATAGTACACTCATAACTATTATTAACATCAGAGACAGCACTTCAGCATGATGCCACTATAGTTATCAAACAGCTGTTGGGTCGTAAACAGAAATAGAGTGTTTAGAAGTAAATTTACGGGATAACAGAACGAGAATTTTCAGGCGTTGAGGGTGGGGATAGAGGGGGTTTTAGGGGGGATAAGCCCTGTTCGGCCCTTTCAAGTTTGGTTGGACGAAAGGCGACAACGGTGTTTTCTTTGTGTTGAAGAGGACTTGGCGGGATACTGTAAGGGACAAAGGCTATGTACTCAGAAAGCATGGGGAATAGGGGATAAATGGTTTGCAAAAAAATGGTTTGGGAGAGAGGGAATCGGGAGGCGGGGGAGGCCTTACTGCATAGTATAGTGGCGAAGGGAATGATGTAGAAGAATGGCCATGGAGGGAAGTATAAGGAGGAGGAGGTTGCCCAGGCCGTTTCGGAGTCAGGCAATGGGAAAACGCCGGGTTGGGATGGAATTTCGGGGGTTTTTTTATGTAGTCCATTGGGAAACGAAACACGTCCTGGTCTGTTTATACAATGCTATGAAAGATGATGGAAAAAGGGTAGGGAGGTGGGGTTGGGGATCGTTTTTTAGGGGAAGGTAAAATACATGGAACTTGGGGAAATAAAATCACGTTGTTAGGAGGGATTATAAGTTTTTTGCAAGAATTTTAGCTAATCGTAGAAACGAGTGTTAGATAAAGGGTTTGGGAAGGGAATAGGGGATTCCTGAAAGGTCTATGAGGGTCGGCCATGTAGAATTAAAGGTTTTGTGGAGGAACGTATGGGAGGAGTATTGGGAGGGGATTGGGAAAAGGCATTTGAAAAGAGATGGGGAGATTTTATTTGCAATTTTATTAAAACAGGGTTTTGGGGAAGAGATAGTGTCATGGGTGCGTAGTTATACATTGATGAAAAACAGGGGTTCGGGGAAGGGGAGGGTGGGGTCCGCATGGGCATGGGGGGGGGCTGCGGGGGGGTGTCCCCCCCAGCTCTTTTTTCCCTGTTTGCAGGACCCTTTTTATAGGTTAGTTAACGGAGGAGGGGGGGGGTTTTAGGGAGGGTGAGGTGGGCATCATAGGAACGGATGATACTACCATAATGGTGCGTAGGGTAGGTTTGGAATTCTTAACGGGGTTATATTTTTTTTTGGAGAGGGGTCGGGATGCGTGTTAACGGGGAAAATCTTTTTGGAGGTGGGGTCCTGGGGGGGGGAGACCCAAGGAGTAGGGGTGGAAACTGTCGGGGCCTTAAATATGGGAGTAATTTTTGATGAGGAAAGATCTGCAAGAAAAATTAATTTTCAGAGGCCCCCTTTAGAATGGCGGATGGAAACCAGTGGGGGACAATACTTCAGAGGGAATTTGTCATAAATTCTTGTGTATAGAAAATTAGGGTTTTTGTAGCAGTTTACCCTTTTGTTTCCCGGGAGGATGTACTGAGGTTACATAGGAGATTTTTGAATTTTATATGGGATTCCGCCAATTGGGGGGAAGGTTTTCTGAAAAAAATAGCAAAGGGAGGTATGGGGCTAAAAGACATGGGGTTTGATTGGTTTTTATGTGCGGCAGGAATATCTAGAGCGAGGCGGAGTTGGGGGCGGGGGTTGACGCAGTAATGGGGGGTTGAAGGTGGTGGGTGGGTAAAGATTTAATGTTGTGTGAAGCCATGTTGCGGCATCTATTGGTAGCACAAACCCCAAGAGGGTAAAGGATGTAAACGGGAAATATTGGTTTTACGTGGGTGAGGTCTTTGGGTGGGAGGTTTACCCGGGGTTCCATTGGAAAAATATGGTATTGGTTCAAGAGATTACATTGCAACCTCGGGTTCGAGAAACGGACCCCGTTCCCTTCTGGCATCCTACCGGGGCGCAGTTGTATGTAATGGGTGTGACGGGGATCAAAACTGGACGGTGTGGATGGCCGGAAAGGGCCTACCATGTCGTATACTTTTGAAGAATTAAAAAGGGTAAACTGGTTTCAGGGGGGTCCTACGACAGGTAGGCGGTGAGGGGTTGTCGATGCTTAGGCGAAGTTTAGAGGTCTGGGGTTTTTCGATGCGGTCCGACATCGGTTTTGTTTGGGACTGATTTTTTTTATGTTTTTGGGGATGAGGGGGATGGCGACGCGCATCAGGGCACTGGCGTGTCGGTTTTTCAGAACGAAATGTGAAAAGTGAAGTGTATGGACACTGGGAGAGAGACTTTTTGTTGGGGTAAGACACTAACATGGGTGATTGGGTTTGAAACCACGGTGTTAATGGTACCATGACGGAGCATGTGGGCTGGTCTCCAGTGAGGGGGGGGGGTTTTTCATTTTATGTATGAAGTGAGCTATGAAATGTGTGCAAGATGTGGATGGGCCAGATGAGGGAAGGGGCCGAGTTGGTCCGTTGGTCCGGTGTGATGTGACCCGACTGGGGGGGGGGAGTTCAAATGGAGACATGCATGGTTTTATCATTTATAACTTTTTTATAAGTGGTAGGTAAACTTTGCATGGGGGGTCGGATTATACAGTAGTATAGAGGTATGGGGGTTGGATATTCAAATCGGGCTATTTAGTCCGAAGACTTTCAAAACAGTGACAACCCATTGTGACAAATAAGAATCCTCTGTGTGCTTTCTTTTGTAGTTTTTATAGGGCCGACTAAGATTTGTGAATTGACAACATGGAGAGATTTCCAAGTTTTTTTTCTGATGGATAGAACATAGTATAAAATTTGGCTATGATTTTTTTAGTTTTTAGGGTCATGTGTTAAAATTTTTGTGGTCCATGTATGGGGAATATGTATGAGGTTTTGTTAGGTGTTTTTTGTACCTAGTGGGGGGAGAATTGAGATCTGATGCCAGAGAACCTAAGGGTTTTTTTGATGAAAAAAATGACAATGTTTTGTGTTAGGAGCCCCAAAGCATGGGAGTTATGGCAATTAACCTTGGGTGGTATGTTACCATGAACAAGACCTGTGGTAGTAGAATTGTGTTTGTAGCCCCGAATGTTTAGTAATGATTGGAGAAGTAAACTTTGGTACTTCTTGATCCCTTAACATACATGAGAGTTGGGCTGGAGTCCAGTGTCCCAAAGATAATTTGTATTGAACAAAAAAGGTGTTTCGACTTTAAATTGTATGTAAGACAAGGCAAACAACTTTTTTATGGTCAATAGTATAAAGGTAAGGGTTTACTTTTTTTAAATGATTTGGGGGGGTTTTTCCTTTTAATATTAATAAGCATTTTAACATATTTTTCATTCATATTAGGGATCCTTTTTTGTATTGTATATACCCGTATTTCCGTTTTTAAAAGATGTAAAGTTTGAAATAACGGTACCAACATGTTTAAAGTACAAGGGGTTTGATGTTTTTGTTTGGGTTTTGAGGTATGATATATTAGTTGAGAAACACTTTTGGGGGCCCCTCAACACAAATAAGTTGTTTGGGGGTTTCCCCGTGATTTGTACACTGTGGAGCTGCAGGAGGGCCCGGACTAGAGCACGTGGTACGGTGCCCGGGAGGGGGCTTTTGTAATTGTATTTAGTGACATAATATTGCTTGTTATATACTTACTTGTTTAATGTTGTTTTTCCCAATTGGGTTATGATGAACGGGTTTACATAATAAAATGTAAAACATCCGCTGATGTGTTAGATTATGACAGTGTATAATTTTTATTATCACATACTTTTTTTCCTTTTTAACTCTTTTTGTCTATATTTGTCTGTACTGTTTTTAAAAAATAAAAAAAAATATATCAGGCCCTCTGCTTCGGCGGGGGGGGACGGTGTACACGGGTTTTCCCCCTGGTGACACTCTTTCGAAATTGGCAACTGCAAACTACTGCTGGGAGACTGTTGGCCGACTCGTTCTAACACAGGAACATGGTCACCGGCCATACATCCAGCCACGGCTGCTACGGCCCCCTACGATTCTGCATGATGTGACGGCTTAGATATTAGGATTTATCCGGGAGCAAAACGGGATAAACCCGAGTTTTCGCAAACTACTAACTGCTGCAGTTTATGAACCCCTTTTTGGTCAGCACCAGGAAAAGGGTTTAAGGGTCAACTCGACAATGAAGTTCTGTTGAAAGACGTATGGACATATACTTATCAAGGTCAAGAATGTTTTTTTGAAGCGGAGGGACGGATATTACTGGTTTTTTCAGGAGTAGGGAGGACCCACAGGGGAACGCGGGGAAGGGAGGTGGGTCCAATGTTGGGCCCTAAAAGGGGACTTACCCCTGAAAATGACTCGGGCCGATACCGTCATTGGTGATGTCTGACTTCAGGAATCAACTATACGTGACATCCCCGGGGAAAAGACCCCGCCATGGGCGCCTATAACCACGTTGCGAGACTGCATGAGGAGGATACCTAGAAAACGGGCCCACAGGGAGCGGTTGGTCGGGGAGCCAGGAGGCCCGGTAAAAGTACCCCAGGAGGTACAAGGGAAGTTTTGGGGAGGAAAGTTGATGGGGCAGGGGGGCTTTGCCCCAGGAGCCTGAGGCCCAAGTGAGAGTGTTTGTTTTTGGAGGATTTACCTCGGGAGGAGGTGTTGAGAGGCATTAGGGAAACCTCTTCCAGTGTTGCCTGGGGAAGGCAATGACGAGGGTGGAAGCAGTTGAAGTGGCAGAGCGGGGTAGAGGCCAGTTGAGGCACATCAGGCCGGCATTTTTTTTCACATGAAAAGTGTCCAAAGGGGGACAGTCAGATAAGGCCACGGGAATGGAAGTGGTGGGGAACCCCGAAGAGAGCCGGCACACAGCCCTAGTGACGACGTTTCCCCCCCGCACAGAGACCAGGAAAAAGGTCTTTGGTGGATTGCCGGGAAAGATTTAGATGCCTTTTTGTCAGGCCCCCAAAAGGGGGGAAACGGGGTAAGGGGGGGGTAAAAGTCAGGTGCAGCCCCCCCCTGGGCGAAGGGCAAACCTTGCCTTGCATTCCAGTGTCTAACAAAAATGTTAATGGTAGAAAGAGGAGTTAAACGCCTGGTGAGACCCCTTTGCACTTTTTCGCGGGGGCCCTTTCATCCGGGAGCATAATTATAGGGTGGAAGGGATTTGAGGGGAAAAGGGGATCGGGTTTTTGCGGGGCCCGGGGTAGGCCAAGGGAGGGGGGCATTTTGGTTTTTGGAGTCAAGCCCTTTTTCAATAATGTTTTGGGGAGGAATGTGGGGGTAGGGTGGTTCAGGAAAGTTCATGGGGGGGCGGGTATGTTTTTGGGTGTCTATTTCAGAGCAGTCACGAATAGAAAAGGGGGTTTATTCAGACCATGATATATGCCCCCGTGACTTGCCGGAGGGTGGTAGTCGGGGTATTATAACTGGTTATAAGGAAGAGGGACGGGGCCTAGGGGGGCAGGGGGGGGAGTTGGGGTTTAGGATTTGTGGGAAGTGTAGGATTAAAGGATGGGGGGTTTGGGGGGCCCTGTGGATCATACTTTTGTGAGGAAAGGGTATGCGGCGAGACTTGATGGGATTTATGAACTGATGGGGTAGTAGGGGTGGGGGTTCAAACCATAATTTTTGGGATTTTCAGATCACGGGGGGTTTTTTGTTGATTTGAATTGGGAAGCTTAAAGTGTATAGGGGGGAAATTGAATGGGGATTACTGGGGGAGGGGATAAATAAACAGTTTAGGAATGGGGGGGAGGAGGGCGGGGGGGGGCAGGATAATTTGTTGGTGGGGAAATGTGCGTTAAAGGAGTTTATCAGCAGCAGAGAGGGAGGGGGGGAGGAGGGTGGTTGATGAAGTAGGGGGGGCAAAGGGTTTTTAAAAAAGGGGGTCGCCATAAAACGGGGAAACCCGTATTAAAGGAAAAGAGGGGACATACAGATAGAGCGGTTTGAGGTGGCCGGAAAGTGGATAGATGATCTGTTATGGGTGATAGGCATTAAAAACGGGGGAGTCACTGAGGCAAAAAACGTGAGGCAAGGACAATAGAATGTATGAATGTCGAGCAGAGGCGGAGAGGAGCAGGGTAGGAAATTTGGGGGGAAGGGGCATGGAGTTTTTGGGAAAAATGGTTTGCACTTATATGAGTAGTTGGATGGGGGTTGGGAGTATGGGAATTTCCCCTTTTTGGGGGAATTCAAGAGCAGTTGGGGGAGAGGGATAGAGAGGTTTGGGGAGGGTTATTAGGGGGGAGGGGGGGGGTAGCAGGGAGGGAGTAAGGGATTTCCCCCGGGAATAGATGGTATAAAAAATTTTATGGGAAAAATTTGGGATTGAGGGACTGCTGTGCGCTGATAAATTTGAGAAGTCCAGGGGGGGGAAGGAAAAAGTGATTGGTTTGTTTTTTAGTCGGGGGAGGGGGGAGGATTCTCTGAGTAATTATGGCCCAAAATTCTAATGAATGCGGACTATAAAATATTGGTAAAATACTAGGTAATAGAATAAAGAAAGTTGGGGAAGGTGATTGCAGGGGGGCAAGGGGGTAGGTGGGGAGGGGGAAATGGTCTTGAGCAATTAAAGATTAGGTTTCAGGGAAAAGGAGGTTTTTTGGCTTTAGATTGAAGGGGTGATAGATAGTGGGGAAAGGGATGTCAGACAAAAGAGAAGGCAGGGTTTTGGGAAGAAATTGTAAGTGGATTGAGAGGGATGGGAGCGGGTCGAGACAGGAAGGTAGTTTGGGGGGTTTTTTCCAAATGGGTAGGGGTCTGCGGCTTGCCCCTTTTAAAGATATTATTTGCATGTTTAAGGCCCCTTTTTTTACAGATTAAGAGGTGGGGGTGGATGAAGTTAAAAAGAACGACGGGCATCATAGGGTATGGGACACATAGGGACTTGGGGGTTTAGCACCCGGAAATGGGAGACATTGTTCGTGTTTTTGGGGAGAACGGGGATGAGAATAAACGATAGTAAAACAAAATTTTTGGAGGTAGGTCTGGGGGGGGAGGACGTAAAGTCGGGTTGGCACGTCCAAGTGTGAGGATATGGGGGGTGGAATTTATGAAGGATCGTAGTTTGGAAGAAAATTGAATTTCATAGGGTGATACGGGGGCACGACCTACTAGGTTTGGGAGCGAAGGAAGTTCCCTTTGAGACAGAGGGTAAAATGGGAAAAGTATGGTTATAGAAGCTGTGGATGTAGCCCATTTTCCCTTTTATTACAGGCGACGGGAGGTTCTGGAACAATGGTTTTTGTTGGGGCTGGTGGAAGGCTTTGGGGAGGGCGAAAATTTGGTGCAAAGGGGGAAATTTGGGGGTTTAATTTTTGGGTTAGAACGTGACTTTTGTGTTGTACCTCAAACTTGTCTGGTGGGAGGGGGATTAGGCAGGTCAGGGAAGAAGGAGTGGGGTTAGGGGAGATGAGTGAATGGGGGGATGACGGGGTCTTGGTATAGGTAAGGACTTTTAAAGGGTTTGGGTTTAAGACCCCCACAGGACATCTCTTTGGTAGGCTAGGTTTTTTGGGGGGATCTCATCAGGTGATAGAATGCGGTCGATATATCCTATGTATGGTTGGGCTGAGATAGGGGGGGATTAAAGGGGGGAAGGGAGGTCGGGGAGGGGGAGTTCATGTTTGGGGTTTTTTACATGATGCTGTAGCATCAAAGGCTTTGTGAGCATGGGTTTGGTGGAGAGGGGATGTGGGGAGGGGGGAATTGGGATACTACACTGGGGATATATTTTTGTGAATTTTTGGGGAAATACGGGAGGGGGGTGGGGGGGGGCTGCCATATGGGGGGGGGGCATCTCGTTTTGGGGGGCAATGTTTCTAGACCTCGGGGGACTTAATGCTAGACGCAAGGGGGTCTCATGTATTATCTAGTAGTTTTTGTTGTGGTTCATGGAGACTTAGGGTTTTGGGGAGCAGGGAAAGGGTCAAAGCTCTTTCGCTTGTATCAAAGGACGAAATGCAGAAATCATGTGGGAGGGGAGAGCAGGGGAAACTGATTTCAATCAATCATACAGGGAGTTGAGGATTAGGATCTATTGGGGAGACGGATTTGGGAAGAGGGCTTAGACATACGTTTTGGGGTGGTCGGACAAAGGGCCTTTATAAGGGGTTTTTCATTTGTTTTACGGTGTGGGAAAGGGTGAAGAGGGTTTGTTTGGGGGGGTTTTTTAAGGTGATTTGGGGGGTAGACATACAGGTGACTTGGCACTCTGTGTGGGCGGTTTGACGACGATTTCGGGGGGGGTTGATTTAGTCGAGGCTGTATGTGTGGTTTTTTCTTTTGGTTCCCTTTTTAAATTAAAGGGTTTTTTTTTTGGCAAGGGTTATTTCTGGGGGGGGGAGGAAGGGAGGTTTCCAGTCACTACTGTACTGTACATGATAGCTTAGGTTGGGATTGTAATGAATAGATATGGTAAAGGGTTTCTTGTGGTGCGGGTTTTTCCCGTTATGTCAAAGTAAGTTTTCTTGAGTTATAACCCTTTACAGGACATTTGCTTTGGTTTGGTAGTTGCTTTTTTTTTGGGAAGGGGGGTTTGTTGACTTAGTCGTTGATGCAAATTTTTGGGATTCATATCTCATCATTTCTCATCAGAATATATCTGTTCAGGTTCGCCCCGGATAATTTGTTATAAAGTCTATGGGGTTTTTTTGGGATAAATTGGTAAAATTTATTTTTATTTCGAATAAAATATAAACAAGTGATGACATAAATTTTGTGGGGGGTTTATGTTTCAAATAAACTATTTAAATAAAAAAAAAAAAAAAAAAAAAAAAATTGTGGCTTATGTTATAAATTTTTTTACTGCTTATAGTACCATTTCTTTTTTGATTGTGATGTTAATGTATGGATTTTGTGTTAATTTCTTGGAGGGGAGTGTCTTGTGTACTGTGTTGGGATAATTATGTCCCTTTTAAAGGAAATTACATTAAAACTTCAACAAAAAACCATTGTTTTCCCATTTAATATGTTTTGTTTAATTTTTTTTTCAGCATGTCATTGACAACATGTAGGGGTTTAAAGAAGTGGCATGTTTTCCCTTTCCATGCATTTATTGTTCATGGTTAAATATTACCCCAGGAGGAGGAGGAGGTGTTGATTCACCGGGGAAAACTCCCCCGGGCCCCGGGGCTTACCAGATGGCGACCCGGCCCGGCCCCCCTGGGGGGGGAGCAGAGACCGGCCCATGGGAGGGGGGTACCCCCAGCGGTGGGACCAACTGGTCCCAGGCCTAGCCATATTCGCCCCCCAAGCACTAGGTGATAGTTGCAGGCCCTCTGGTCGCCACCTTCCCCCCTCCAAGGAGGCTGACAAGGGCAGGCTTGCGAGCCGCAGATGGTAGCAAGCTCCAGCCTTGGACCTACCCTGCCCTAAAAAGGGGTGGGCATGGTGATCACCATATTACCCCAGACTAACTAATAGGGGGTTGTTATGTTGATAATTTTTGTTCATACTGCATTTTTTTTATGCTTTGTTTCAGACCATGGCATGGCACTGAAAAATATTTGTTTTATGTTTTCCAAATAAAATTTAAAATTTAATAATAAAAAAAAAAAATATTCAAGTATTCACATTGGAATTTTTTGTATTTGCTATGTGTTCTTTAAACAGTGTGAGAACGGGGTTTTTACGGGTGGGTAGTCCTGTAAGAGTGTATGTAATATTGGGTATGAGGTTTTGGTTATTGTTGTTTATTTTCAGTATGTATACACCCCATTCATAAATTTATTGTAGATAAGCCTGAGGCGATTGTTTTATATTTATACTGGTATTTATGTTTATGTATCATGAAGAGGGTAGGATTTTATTAGGTATGTTAGTATGTTGATATTTTGTTAACTACCTTCATTTGGTATTTTGGCTATTATTTTGTATGTGCATTATGTTATTAGTCCTCAGGGGAAAGTCCTTTCACATATTTAGAGTATGGTGCTAACATAGATTTTAAAAATGTGTCATTTTGGAATTTTAAGATACGTGTTGAGTTATGGTCAGCACTTTTAATTTTCAAGTATTCATGTTTAATTTTTTTTTTTGGATTTGTTTTTATATGTTTTTGTCCTCTTTAAAAAAAATATAAAAAAAAAAAAAAAAAAAAAAAAAATAGTACCACATTACTAGTGCCTTTAATCTACAGATTTCCACACCAAAACTATGGACACTGAACTCAACTTCTCTGGTAATTATAGCCAACATTCACCCCGCCAGACTTTCATACTTTAACACAAAAAAAATTAATCAACCCATCCACATACACCAATTATCTTCTTCATATCCTCATCATTGCCTCAGGTGCCCCCCTTTAAATTTACCCCCTTGAAGTTTTAAAAAAAGTGAATAAAGATAAAAAAAAATGATACCCTATCCAGTCACCCCCGTCTCCCCACCCCTCTCATTCTTTTTGCACCCACTTTATGCACCCCACCCTCCACAAAAAGCCGCCCCCGTGACATCATCACTTGAGTCACCCCACCTCACCCCCCCCCGATTCTAACCATCTTTCTCAACGCCAAACATACCCCCATCTACCCTTTCATTCACCACCCTTTCCCCCTGCAAAAAGCCCATTTAAGAGAATCCCCCCACCGCCCCTAGTAAACCCCGATCGCATATTCCTAAACTTTCCGAGAAAAAGGGCATCCCAGGACCTCCCATAAATTTATTCACATCTTGGGGGTACATGCACCCCCATGGCCCTAATCCGACATCCCCCGGCACCCCCCCATCACCCATGAAAATACAGGGGAAAACCACCATGACATAAAAAACCCCGCCTCGGCCCCACCCCCCCCCCAAATCCAAACTCGCCCCTAATGTCTGTATACCCCCCCCCAACATACGAATGACCCTCCCAATCCCACACCCCCAGTATTCAAACCCCAGAAGTAAATGGCATGAAAAACTGTTTTTCCATTCACACCGCCACACGCCAGAGCCCCTACCAATCCCATCTTGAAGCTACCACTCCATGCAAGAACCAACGATCACCTCCCTTTCCTTTCGCCCTCAATTTTATCTTAGTCAACCCCCCCCAAACCTCCCAGTCATACACCGGATACTCGCAACTCCCACTATTACTTTCCCGCCTCCCTACCTTCCCCCAAAACACTTGCCTGTACCCCCCAGGTTCCCCCCCTAATAACCACCACAACCCAATTTACATTGGGTTTAATTCCCTTCCCCCTTTCCCCCACCTTTACAGGTCTTTCATCACCCTCCCCCCTTTCACCCCCCCCCCACCTGTCCTCACATAACATTGCTTTAATACATGCACCTCACTTTCCATTATATCAACCCCAACCCCTAACCTCACCCTTTTTATCACCACTTCCACATAACCAATGTTTGCCATAACCCCATACATACCGCAAGACCTTTTTTTTCCCAAAACCTCACATCCCCCATCATCAACGGGGAAAACTGCTGCAGTATGCCATAATCTACTATACACAATCGATTAGACAACCACACGCGCAAAGCTGATCCCCGGCCTCCCCCCATCCTAAGCATAGCCCCCCCACCACGCCCGACGAATTCCTTTCCAGCCCCCTGAGTGTATTATATAAACAACCCACAAATCTTTTAAACCCCTCCACCACTGGCCACCCCTACCCCGCCCCCAACCCCCCCCACCCAATTTCCTACCTCCAACAACTTGACTTGGCCCCATTGACTGACATACCTGTCGCTTTCCCAAATATACTTATAATCCTTCCCACATTACTTAGGCCCCTTCTCCTCCCCCCGACAGGGGTTATCTACATACCCCATACCAGTGGCACATCCTCTTCCTCCCCTCCTGCACCCCCCTTTCCCCAACCAGGCAAAAAGGGGCTTTAGAGCAAAAAGGATTTGGGGAAGGCCCCTGTCGCAAACCCTTTTCCCCCTCCTAACTTTTTCCCCTCCCTTGATTTGCACTTTACACACGGCCCCGCATACAAAGTTCTGCCCAACCTACTATTTCCCCCCCATACCCTGCTTACGCATAACTCCCCTAACATATTCTTTTTACACTGTCATACGCTGCCTCCAGTCCAGGCCCAGCACTCCCCTCCCCTCTACCTCTATAAACTCCCCGAACCTCCCATGCCCATTATTCATACTCGCACCCCCGGGGTTCCCTAGCCCCCGCTCAATGACACCATGAGCAACTTTTATTCTATTACCCAACACCTTTTCAAAAATTTTTTAGTCAGCACACATCATCGAGAGCGCTATAATCCCGGATTGTCACCCCCCCCCACCCTTTTTAAAAAACTCCACCCCCCGGGGCTGCGTACTTCCCATACTTCCTGTCTCTTTTACCTATTGAACAAACGGACCATGCATTCCACACTTTCCCAACCCCAAAAAGAAATCATTGGGGGAAAACCATCTATCCCGGGGTTTTTTTTCGCTCATACCCCCCACTGCCATCCCACCTCCCTCAGTAATCACCCCCCCCATCCCCTTCATCTTTCCCCCCTTCCCCCGTGAAATACCCCCACCAAGATCCGCCCCCCCCCCCCACTCTCCCCTTTCAGATGAACCAAACCACTTTTCTAGAATATGCTCATCACCCTTTTGGGCCAGCCTTTTCCCTTCCATACCCAGCACTCATTACCCACCCCCAACCCCATTTCATCTTCCCTGCCTTTTTTTAAAATTCCCCAAAACAGTGCAGATGGGCCCGTCACCCCCTAACACATTCCCTTTCCCCCCCCCCCCAAATTATAGCATCAAACCTTTTATTCGCACCCCCGCAACTGATTTGCCCCCTATTTCAGCAGGGGATTTCCTCCCCTTCGCAACTATTCAGGCCCCCCAAGATACTTTTTCACCGTACCCCCACCTGCTTTCCGCCCCCACCTTATAATATTCCCCCTTTTACCCGGTTTGTCCTCTTCCAATCCCCCTATATTCTCACTCAGTTTCCTCTAGCCCCACAGCATCCCACCACTCACCAAAACCTGTATATCCATCCACCCCATCTTAAAATCACACATTCAGTTTTCCCGTAACCTGTAATCCCATTCCCCCCCATCCACATCCCCTTTCTCCCCATGATCTGAAAATCCACATCTAAGTTTTTACCTCCCCCCCACTGGCCTTGACATAAACCCTGTCTAACCGTACTGCATACCCCTTTTAATAAAGGTGTTCCACCTGCCATCCACCTCCCCCACCCACGCCCACCATCCCAGCATTTCCCAGAACGCCTTGACACCCAACACACATCCCGCCCCCCCGGGTTTAAGCATCCTCAACCTGGGGTCGAGCGGACGGCAACTAGCCTGCCTCTACCAGCACCGGGCATTTTTTTTTCACAACATGGGGCAGGGGGCGCGCCAGTTACTGTGGACCAGATGATTCTGGGGCTGTGTCAGGCCAGAATGCTTCTGTTCTACTGACTACCATTGAGCGACCCCCCGGGTTGGAGAATGACGATTTGTGTGGTGGCTATAAATGGTAATAGAATCTTCTTTAAACCGCACTGCCGAGGGAGAGGATTGTCGCCGGTTTCAGGAAGTACCCCTGGGGTTTAATTTTGGGAGTAACGACGATCCAGGTACTACGTTTCAACCTAATTTCCCATTTGAGGCGAATGAGGCTGATTTGAGAACAGTTTTTTAGATATGGGTTCATACGGCATGGGGGAGGGGGTCGGGAAGGGGTGTTCCCGGGCTGCTGGAGGGAACGTTTTTGTTAAAAAAGAGACTCTGGGGGGTGACTGTGGTGGCACTCGGGGGGAAAGGGGGTCAGGTGCCAGTGCCCAAGGGAAAACCCCCCGTCGATTTCGGCTTTTTTGAATATTAATGGTTTTGTGATAAGATGAAGGTGAATGGTTTCATGAGTATTTTGAGGTATGGTATAGACATGGGGTTTTTACAGAACATAACCACAAGTATGGTTGTCAGTTACTGATTGAAGGATACACTGTTTACGGCCACTCCTTGAGATTGAAAGGTGTTCGATATTAATTAGGAGACTACCCCGTTGGTCCATCCCAGTGAGGAGGGAGGGAGGGGCGGGTCATACGGGGGATGGACTGGGGGAGGGATCGGGGTCCTTGGTGTATTTAGGTCCGCGGAGGCGGATGGTAGGGGAAAGACTGATTTTGTGAGGGATGTGTTAGTTTATCACCTACGATCACTACCTGGATGCGGTGCGGGGTGATTGAACTGTGTGACACGTCGTAGAGACGGGAACCAAGGGGGGGGGGTATTGTTGGGTTTTTGCTGGGGATTTTTAAATGGGGGGGGTTGGTGGATGTGGGGGGGGTGCGAGGGGACGTGGAGCAACGTTGTGGGGAGGGGTTTTGCTGCCGGCCGGACCGGTTATAGTGACTGGGAAAAAGCGGAAGGAGGAGGGGGGTGTTGAGGGTTTTTTTTTCACCACAGGGGGTTTTGTGTTTTGGGGGTGGGAGGGGTTGCCTCGCAGGTAGGGGTTTTTGGGAATTAAATGTCCGGTTGTTCAAGAGGGAAGGGAGGGATACGTTTGGGGGTTTTTTGGTCAGGGTCCGAGGTGCGGAGGGGTTTTGTTACTCTGGGGACAATGTGGCAAAGGGCAAGAAAAGGGGACTTCTAGTTAGAGGGGGGGGGGGAGGATAATCTTTTTGGAGGACTTATTGGGTTTTTGGGGGGAAAAGGGGGGATTTTTAAAAGAGAGGAGGGAGTGCGGTTACCCTGTTGGGAAATAGGGGGGGAAAAGATAAAATTGGGGTTTTGAAAAATGAAAGGTTTGATGCGCAAGGGGGCGGGTTTGGGGAGGGAGGTGGTAGGGGTGACAAGCCGGGGGAGTGTCCGCGGGGGCAGGAGTAGGCGTGAGCGACAGAAATTGTAAGGTTGGGGCAGAGACTTGGGAGGGTATAGGGGGGCAAGATTTGGGTTTCCAGAGGAAATGGGACGGTATGGGATGGGTGGAGGGGGAAAGAGGAGGAGGGCAGGAGAGGCTTTTTGGGGAAGGGGGTTTGGGGGCAATGGGCTTGAGAGGGGGATAAGGGGGTTTAGGGTGAAAAGTGGAGGATGGGTGGACGGCCTTGATGGGTAAAGGGGGCAGGGTAAGGCGCCGGGATAGACGGATTAGAGGGTTTTTATATACAGCATGGGGGGTTTTTAAAAGGGTTTTGGGTTGTAAAAGTCAAAGAAAGGGGGGGTCTTGGGGGACACAGCTACGGCTATTGGGTTTTGGGCCAAAGGGGGCTAGTCAGACACGGTGAGGGGCTATAGGTTTTTTCCCTTTTGTGCGCGGCTATATTATTTGCGAAAAAATTAGGCAATCAAATTTAAAAGGGTCTTTGATTAGGTTATTGTTGGGAGTCAAAAGGGGGCCGGGGAAAGGCCCCTGCTGGGGCATGGGGGTTTTTCGGGGTTTTGAGAGAGGGAGGAGGGAGGGGGGGTTGCACTGGTTTGAGGGCAGCGTATGATAGGGAACGGAAATTGTGGAGCATTATGAGGGGCAGGGTTTGGGAAGGGAGATGGTGAGTTGGGCACGCTTTGTACTGGGGAGCAAGTATGTGTGTGGTTGAATGGGAGGGGGGGGCAGCGTGTCGATGGGAAGGGTTTACGTGGTTGCCCACTGTCTCAATTGTTGTTCCGCCTGGACCCATTTTAGGGCTGTAGGCCTGTTGGGGGGCGGGGAAGGGGGATCTGGGGTTGGGAATCCTGGATAGTGGGGCGGGATGCCCAAAATTCTTGGGGAAAGGGGGGGGGGATTAGAGCGTGTGGGCAGGGTCATTGAGGTTTTTGGGAAGCGACGGTAGAGTAAATGAGGATAATAAATTCGAGATTCGGGACTGGGGGGGGATGGGGGGTGGGAGTTCTTGTGGAAGGTGGTGTTTAGGGGATGGGGTGAAGATTTGTGGTGGGTGTTTTGAGGAAATGCGGGGGAAGGGGGGTGGTTAATTCGGGGGGGTGTAGCGAGGGTGTGGGGGAAATTTGATGGTTTGAGGCCCTAACCACGCGCACCAACGGGTAAATGGGTTTAAAGGGGCTATATAGTAAAATTTGGCAGGGGGCATTGACCCTTTGGGGAGGGGGGCGTTTAAAATTTTTTAGGGTTTTTTTGTTTTTTTTGGGGGTCGGGGGTTGGTTAAAGGGGGGGGTTACGTCCGTTACCCAGGAGGGGTAGGTTTATTCCATTGGAAGCAGATTGAAGAGTGTTTATGTGAAGGGGGGTTTCCTGAGGGTGGTGGGGGGGAGGGGTAGGGTTTTGCATGAATAAAAGGGGGTGGTGGGGGGGGGGGGATTTGGGGGAAAGTGAGGACATGTTAGGGGCCTACTTTTTGTTGAGATCCCACATATGAGGGTCAGGACTTTGAGAAGGGGTGCGGGCTCGGGAGGTGGCAGGGTGGAAGGGGGTTTTCCCCCTGTATGCTTGGAAGGATATTTGGGGAGGTTAAGGAGATTGGGGGTTTTTCCATGGGGGGAGGTATTTTTCCGGTTTTTTCAGGGATTTTTCCGTCAGGGGTTTTACGAACAGAGGTCTTAGGGGAGATGTGTCAAGCTTGTGGGGGGGGATGACACTGCGTTCATAGTGTATATTTTTGTGAGCGTTTGGGGGTGTGGGGGGAAGGTGGGGGGTGTGATTTTCTTAGTGGGGGGGTATTGTCAGTGTTGAGGGCACTTAGTTTTGGGGTTGGGAGGGTGGAGGTTCAGAGGGCAGTGGTATGTAATGGCAGATTTTTTTTTCATTTCATGGGTTTAGGGAAAAGGGGTTAGTGAACGACGGATGGCACTGGCGGCAGGGTTTTTTAGAACGAAGTGCCGAAAAAGGGGCCCCTATGGGGGAAGGGGGGGAGGGGTTTTCCTGTGGGTTACAGGGATTTCACCATGGGGGTCTTTTGGTCCTTGTGAGTGTCAGGGGGGATCC
>WNWK01040191.1:0-17086 GCA_009830355.1 Cherax destructor | reverse complement strand
TTCTCCCATTTTTTCCCCACTAACTTCGGCCACTAACATACACCACTAACATACGCCACTAACATACCCCCCCAACATACGCCACTAACATACGCCACTAACATACACCACTAACATACACCACAACATACGCCACTAACATACCCCCCCAAAAAAACCCAAAAACACCCATCGGAAATAAGGCAATGGTCATGAGAAAGTCTTTACCGACAGTGTTAAGGTTGATTAAATAATTTGGTTTAAATTTTAAAAACCCTTTTTTATAGAAAAAAACAAGAATACTTTAATTCTTGAAAACTGATTAAGAAAAACTCCCAAAATTTTTTGGGGAGCTGAGAAAATACCTTCCGGGGGGTTATATCTTGTGTGTGGCCCCGAAAAAAACATGGGAAAGTTATTAGTTATTATTAATTAAAATATATTTTATGTAAATAATTTATGTAATATAAACATTTAATCATTGTATATATTTTATATTTACAGTATCTGTTTAAACAAATTTTTTTTTAAAATATTTGTATTTTCATATTTTAATTGTATTTTTTTTTCAACTCATATTTATTTAAGCAATTCATACGTTTAAAAAAGCAGAAGGTCTCGGTCAGATGACCAAAACCTCACGCCCAGGAAACACTTGTCCTGTTTCGACAAATTTTTAAAACCCCGTAGCAGTTGCCACATTACAAATACGTTTATTTACTGATTCAAGCATTTAAATATAGTAAAGACGAGATTTTAAAAAAAGCAGTTGTTAAAGTGTTGTCTTGGTTTAAAAAGATTCACCAACCCCAAAGGCAAAAACATGTTTAACAGCAATCTTCCGTAGGGAAAAAAATTCCCCATTCCCCGAAAATCGTAATAAAGATTCCCCAGCGCATCTTCTCGTGGTCAGTTAACCCCCATTCACACAGCACATCTCTCCCCAGGCCCGTTCCCCTGATTTCACAGCACATCTCTCTCGTAGGTCAGTTACCATGATTCCCCAGCACATCTCTCTCGTAGGTCAGTTAACATTATTCACACAGCACATTCCTCAGGTCAAACATGATTCCCCCGCGCATCTCTCTTGTAGGCCGTTTTTATGATTCACACAGCACATTTTCTCGTAGGTCAGTTAACATGATTCCCCAGCGCATCTCTCTCGTAGGTTAGTTACCATGATTCACACACACTCTCTCGTAGGTCAGTTAACATGATTCCCCAGCGCATTTCGAGGTCAGTTAACATGATTTACACAGCACATCTCTCTCGTAGGTTAGAAATGATTCACAAAGCACATTTTTTCGTAGGTCAGTTAATATGATTCACACAGCGCATCTCTCTGTAGGTCAGTTACCATGATTCACACAGCACATCTCTCCCGTAGGTCAGTTAAACATGATTCACACACACTCTCTCGTAGGTCAGTTACCAAGGGGGCACACAGCACACTTTTCGTAGGTCAGTTAACATTATTCACACAGCACATTTTCTCGTAGGTCAGTTAACATGATTCACACAGCGCATCTCTCTTGTAGGTCAGTTACCATGATTCCCCCGCACATCTCTCTCAAAAAAACCCTGATTCACACACACTCTCTCGTAGGTCAGTTAACATGATTCACAGCACACTTTTCTCGTAGGTCAGTTAACAAATTCACACAGCACATTTTTTCGTAGGTCAGTTAACATGATTCACACAGCACATCTCTCTCGTAGGTTAGTTAACATGGGTTCACAAAGCCCCATCCCCTCGTAGGTCAGTTCACATGATTCACACACACTCTCTCAGGTCCAAAATTTAAAAAGATTCACAAAGCACATCTCTCTGTAGGTTAGTTAACATGATTACAAAGACATCTCTCTGGGAGGTCAGTTAACATGATTCACACAGCGCATCTCTCTCGTAGGTCAGTTAACATGATTCACACAGCGCATCTCTTCCCCCGGGGGGTTAACATGATTCACAAAGCACATCTCTCTCGTAGGTTAGCTAACATGATTCACACAGCACATCTCTCTCGAGGTCAGTTAACATGATTCCCCCGCACATCTCTCTCATAGGTCAGTTAACATGATTAAACAGCACATCTCTCTCGTAGGTCAGTTACCATGATTCCCCAGCACATTTTTTCGTAGGTCAAACGATTCACACAGCACATTTTTTCGTAGGTCAGTTAACATGATTCACAGCGCATTTTCTCGTAGGGGGGGTTTTAAAAAGATTCACACAGCGCACCCTCCCCCGTAGGTCAGTTAACATGATTCACAAAGAACATTTTTTCGTAGGTCAAATTAACATGATTTTTCAAAGCACTTTTTCCCCCTAGGTTGTTTCCCCCATTCACAGAGCACATCTCTCCCGTAGGTCAGTTAACATGATTCACACAGCACATCTCTCTCGTAGGTTAGTTAACATGATTCACACAAACACATCTCTCTGAGGTCAGTTACCATGATTCACAGCATGTTTTCCCCCTAGGTCAGTTCACATGATTCACACAGCACATTTTTTCGTAGGTCAGTTAACATGATTCACACAGCACATCTCTCGTAGGTCAGTTAACATGATTACACAGCACATATCTCTCGTAGGTTAGTTAACATGACTCACAAAGCACATGTCTCTCGTGGTCAGTTAAAATTTTTCCCCAGCACATCTCTCTGGGGGTCAGTTAACATGATTCACACAGCACATTTTCCCCGTAGGTCAGTTACCATGATTCACACAGGACTTTTTCGTAGGTCATTTTTACATGATTCAAACAGAACATTTTCTCGTAGGTCATTTCCCCCATGTTTCCCCAGCACATCCTCTTTTTAGGTTGTTAACATGATTCACACAGCACATCTCTTTTTGTAGGTAAAGGGGTTTTTAATTTTAAAATTTCCCCACAGCACATTCTCTCGTTGGTCAGTTCCCTGATTCACACAGCACATCTCTCTCGTAGGTCAGTTCACATGATTCACACAGCACATCTCTCTCGTAGGTCGGGGTTTTTAAAATGATTCCCCAGCGCATCTCTCGTAGGTCAGTTAACATGTTTCCCCCAGCACATTTTCTCGTAGGTTAGTTAACATGATTACAAAGCACATCTCTCTTGTAGGTCAGTTAAAAATGATTCACACAGCACATCTCTCCCCCTAGGTCAGTTCACATGATTCACACAGCACTTTTTCTTGTAGGTTAGTTAACATGATTCCCCACACATCTCTCTCGTAGGTCAGTTCACAAGATTCACACAGCACTTTTTCTCGTAGGTCAGTTCACATGATTCACACAGCACATCTTCTCTAGGTCAGTTAACATGATTCACACAGCGAAATTTTCTCGTAGGTCAGTTAACATGATTACGCAGCACATCTCTCTCGTAGGTTAGTTAACATGATTCACAAAGCACATCTCTCTAAAAATTTTTTACATGATTCACACAGCACATCTTCTCGTAGGACTGTTCACATGATTCCCCAGCACTTTTTCTCGTAGGTCAGTTCCCCATGATTCACACAGCACATTTTCTCGTAGGTTGTTTAAAATGTTTCCCCCACAGTACTTTTTCTCGAGGCCGTTCACAAGATTCCCCAGCACATCTCTCGAGGTCGTTCACATGATTCACAAAGCACTTTTTCTCGTAGGTCGCCCCTGATTCACACAGCGCATCTCTTCCGTAGGTTTTTTTAAAAGGGGTTCACAAAGCACATCTCTCGTAGGTCAGTTCATGATTCACAGCGCATTTTTCGTAGGTTAGTTAACATGATTCAAAAAACCCCATCTTCCGTAGGTCAGTTAAAAGGGGGTTCACACAGCACTTTTTCTCGTAGGTCAGTTCACATGATTCCCCAGCACATCTTCCCCGTATCATTTCACCGGGTTCACACAGCGCTTTTTCTAAAAAATTTGTTAACATGATTCAAAAAACACATTTTCTCGTAGGTCAGCTCACAAGATTCACACAGCACATCTCTCTCGGGGTCAGTTCACATGATTCACACAAAATCTCTCGTAGGTCAGGGTTCCCCATGTTTCCCCCAGCACATCTCTCTCGAAATTTTTTTACATGATTCACACAGCACTTTTTCTCGTAGGTCAGTTCACATGATTCACACAGCACATCTTTTGAGGTCAGCCATACAATTTCCCCCACATAGTGTATTAAACCCCACAGAACACTCCTTTTTACCCCACATATGTTATCTTTTCATAAATAAAAACCCCAAATAGAATCTTTCATCCATAGATTAGTTTTGATGACTCAATTATTAAAATTTTAAACAAAAAAGGAAACGCTAACCCACCAGGGGGGTAAGGGCGCCGCAGGGTAGGAATTGAGAGGATCTAAGGATAAATAAGCGTGTTAGATAGGGGGGAATGGAGACGAATGGTTTTGGGACCTGACGAGCTGTTGGAGGTGAGCAGGGGGAATATTGTGTGAAGGGGTTCAGGGAAAGCAGTAAATTGGGTTTAGTTGGGCTTGAGTCCTGGAAATGGGAAGTACAATGCCCGCACTTTTTAAAGGGGAAGGGGGTTTTGGGGAAAAATTTGGGAGTTTGGAGGGGCTTTTAAAAAAATCGTATTCTGAGCTCCTCTGCAAAGACAGTGTTTTTGTATGAGTGAGGTGAAAGTGTTGAATGAAAGAAAGTATTGCCTTTTGGGGGGGTTTTTTTTCTTATTGGGTCACCCTGCCCGGTGGGAGACGACCGAATTGTTGAAAAATAAATAAGGGTGGGGCATACCAATAGATAAGGGTGGGAAAAAAAACAATAAATAAGGGTGAACATAACAATAAATAAGGGTGGGGGTAACAAAGATAAGGGGGGAAATAACAATAAATAAGGGGGGACATAAAAAAAATAAAAAATGACATAACAAAAAATAAGGGTGGACATAACAAAAAAAAGGGGGGGCATAACAAAAAATAAGGGGGGGCATAACCCCAAAAAAAAAGGGTTGGGGGTAACAAAAATAAGGTGGGGGTAACAATAAATAAAGGGGGGGCATAACAAAAAAAAAAGGGGGGACATAACAAAAAATAAGGGGGGGAATAACAATAAATAAGGGTGGGGCATTAAAAAAAAATAAAAGGGGGAAAATTTAAAAAAAAATAAGGGGGGGGAAAAAAACAATAAATAAGGGGGGGACATAAAAAAAAAATAAGGGTGGACATAAAAATAAGGGAATGTTAGAAAGGGTTTTCAGCAGATGACTTTCAAACACTCATCTTGGTAAGTTCAGATGAGCCTAAAAAATTCAACTTTCACCACTGGTGGAAATAAATGGTATAAAATACCGACACAATTTATTCTTTTTTTTATAATAATAATAACCGACTCAATGAAAAATATAAAAAACAAGCAGATAATGTATCCCCTTTTTTGAAACGTTTCGCCCACGCAGGGCTTTTTTGAGTCACAAACAGATCTACTCTGGGGGAAAAAAATACATGAGTATTTTTGGATTTAGTGGTGGAGAATGCTGGGTCAGGTGGGGGGAATGCTGGGTCAGGTGGGGGAATGCTGGGTCAGGTGGAGAATGCTGGGTCAGGTGGAGAATGCTGGGTCAGGTGGAGAATGCTGGGTCAGGTGGAGAATGTTGGGTCAGTGGAGAATGCTGGGTCAGTGGAGAATGCTGGGTCAGGGGGGAGAATGCTGGGTCGGGGTGGAGAATGCTGGGTCAGGTGGAGAATGCTGGGTCAGGGGGGAGAATGCTGGGTCAGGTGGAGAATGCTGGGTCGGGGGGAGAATGCTGGGTCAGGTGGAGAACGGGTCAGGTGGAGAATGCTGGGTCAGTGGAAAATTTTTTTGGGTCAGGTGGAGAAGGGGGGGTCAGGGGGAGAATGCTGGGTCGGGGGGGAGAATGCTGGGTCAGTGGAGAAATGCTGGGTCAGGTGGAGAACTGGGTCAGGGGGAGAATGCTGGGTCAGGTGGAGAAGCGGGGTCGGGGGGAGAATGCTGGGTCAGGTGGAGAATGTTGGGTCAGGTGGGAATGCTGGGTCAGGTGGGAGAATGCTGGGTCGGGTGGAGAATGCTGGGTCAGGTGGAGAATGGGGGTCGGGTGGAGAATGCTGGGTCAGGTGGAGAATGCTGGGTCAGGGGAAAAAATGCTGGGGGGGGGTGGAGAATGCTGGGTCAGTGGAGAATGCTGGGTCAGGTGGAGAACGGGTCAGTGGAGAATGCTGGGTCGGGGGGGAAAAATTTTGGGGGGTCAGTGGAGAATGCTGGGTCAGGTGGAGAATGCGGGGTCAGGTGGAGAACTTGGTGGAGAATGCTGGGTCAGGTGGAGAATGCTGGGTCAGTGGAGAATGCTGGGTCAGGTGGAGAATGCTGGGTCAGTGGAGAATGCTGGGTCGGGGTGGAGAATGCTGGGTCAGGGGGAAAAAATGCTGGGTCAGGTGGAGAATGCTGGGTCAGGTGGAGAATGCTGCATGTGACAGTCTTCAGAGTAGGGGGGATAGTTTAAAAACCTTGGGTTTTTTAAAAAAAGAGAGGGGACGGGGAAATGGGTAGACCTTCTGCAGTGTTCCATTCCTAAGTTCTATGGGATAGCGATGAAGAAGTTTTTGGCAATAAGTTCAGTTTAAGGAAGCCGTTTTGGGGGTTGGTTTTTTTTGGATATGCAGATAAGTGATGATTCCAGGATTCTTCGGTATTGAGTGTTGTCTTCTCGATGAGTCTTGCGTTTCTGAAAGTTGATTAAATGGTTGGGGGAAATTTTTTGGGTGTTGAACGGGGGGATTTCGAGTCGTAAAAGATCTGCCTGCGTACTGGTGTTCTGAAATACTTTTTTGGGGGAGGTTTTGGTTTTTTCCCCCCGACGTATAATTTGCTAGTCTTTAAAGGGGATATTGTATCCCCCGCGGGGATTGAAGCTTGTCCTGTCTGTTACTGGTAATGTCCTTGATGGTGGGGGTGGAGGTAGATACGGGGAAAGAGGTAGGAAAAAATTTTGGGGAAAGTTTGGAAATGGAGTTGGTGGGGAGGACTATATCTTTTTCAGCAGTGTCTTTTTCGGGGGGTTTTAAAAAAGTTTTAACCCCCCCCCTCTGCAGTCTCTAAAAAAAGGGGACGAGGATAGTGAAGTTTAAAAAAAACTTGTTCAATAAGAGAGCATTCTTCCTAAAGGGAAAACCCCCTGCTGAAAAAATTTTGGGGAAAGCGCGCGGGAAAAAAACCCCAAAATTAAAAACCCCGTTTTTTTTGGTGTCGTGGTGAGAGTAGAAAGGGGGAAGATCGTGTTGGTTGGTAGGTTTTCGATAGACTTTAAAACGAAGTTCATAGTCAGTTTTTTCAGAAAAGGGAACATCACGGAAAGGAAGAGTGTTGTCGACTTTTTTTTTTTAGTGTGAACTGGATTGATGGCTCGCCCCCGGGTTTAGCTTGTGTTGGGGGTTTTAAGTTAAAGCATCTGGGAGTAATGATGAGAATGTCGTCAACATAACGGAGCCAGGTGACGGAAGGGGGGAAAAATAGGGGAAAACGTCGGCTTCCAGATGTTTCATAAAAAGGGGTTTGCAAGGACGGCACAAAAGGCGATCCCATGGGTAGTCCAAAAGTTTGCTGAAAGAGTTGATTTTCGAAAGAGAAAATGTAAAGCCCAACATAGTTCAACAAGGTCGTTTAAAAAACGCGGGCCCCGGGGTAGTAGGTATTTTTGGGGAAAAGGGATTTTAAACATCAAGGTTTGGGGAGTTTCTGGTATCTGATGTTTATTTTGGGGGAAGGGGTTGAGAAGGTCACCAGAGTTTTTGGGGGATGTGCGGGGCGGGGGAGGTGTTTAGAGAGAATTTTTAGAGTTTGGGGGGGGGCACTTCCTATTCCTGAGGATATGGGCCTCAAGGGGGTCCCTTTTTTTGTGGTTTTTTTTCAGACCGTACATTCTGGCAGGTCTGGGGGTTGCTGGGAATGGGTTTTTTGGAAATTTCCCTAGTTCTGAGCCCCCCAGAATGGGGGAGTCTTGTGGGAAAAATTTTTTTGGGGAGGTTGTCCACTTGGTTAGTTGTGAGAGGTTTTCGGATTGGGCTTAATAGATTTAAACATTTTGTTCCTGTAACGTCAGTGTTCAAGATTACGACACCCCCCCCCTTTTTCAGCGGTGGAAACCCCCGATGGTCTTTTTTCGCAAAGCTTTAAGTGGAATGATGTAATGAGGTATGATAAAAAATTTGGGGGAGATGGCTGCTAAATGATGCCTTGAAGACACCCTTTTTGGGAAAACGGAGTCATTGTTTTTGGGTTTTTAGGATGAAATTGAGGTCTTTTTTTGGGTTTGTAAAAACCCCGTTGCAAATTTGAGGCCCAAGCTGAGGGCTTCAGTTTCTGTGGTTGACAGTGGACAAGATAAAAGTTTTTAAAAAATTTCAGGTCTTCCTAAACTTTTCCACTGACAATTATCGCAGAGATTTTTGGGGTTTCCTAAGAAGTCGGGGTTTTTCTGTTGAACATTAGCTGTGGAACTTGCGGGGGAAAAATTTTCCCCCGGGGGTGCGTCTGTTCTTTTTCCCGGAGTGCCGTGCCTGGGGCCTGGCTTGTTCATGTTCCCCCCGGGGTGTCGCCTAGTGTCCTGACTTGTTCATGTTCCCCCCGGGGTGTCGTGCCTAGTGTCCCCTTTTTTCATGTTCCCCCCCGGGAAAGTCGGGCCTAGTGTCCTGGCTTGTTCATGTTACCCCCGGGGGGTCGTGCCCAGTGTCCTGGCTTGTTTTTTTTCCCCCGGGAGGTCGTGCCTAGTGTCCTGGCTTGTTCATGTTCCCCCCGGAGTGTCGTGCCTAGTGTCCCGGCTTGTTCATGTTACCCCGGAGTGTTGTGCCTAGTGTCCTGACTTGGAGAAACCCCCTTTTTTAGCACCCTTTAACCCCCTCTGCACACTCTTGGGAAGTTCGTGCTGTTGGGGGAGAAAGGAGGTTTAATGTTGGCAATTTGAGGAGGAGTAGATTTTTTTTGGGAAAAACCATTTTTTGGGGTGCAGTCACGAAAAAAAAATTTTGTCTTTTTGGGGGAAAAAGGGGGGTAAGTTTTTAGAAAAAGGGGGGGGGAATGGGGTACCAGCAGTGGGGGGGAGTCTGCCCCCCTGCGAGGAGGGGGGGGGGAAAAAAAAGGGTACCAGGAGGAGACCCCAAGTGGCGAGTGGCGAGGGGTTTCCCCCAGAATGGGAGGAGCATCAAAATAAGGAAAGTTAAGAGTTTGGGGGTTTGAAGGGGGGGGAAAACGCTTCTCTGTTTTTTTAGGATGAGTGTACTTCAGTCCCCCGTGAAGGTAAAGGTACAAACCCCCCTAATAGAGGTAAGCGAGTTTTTTTGGTAGGTGACCACAAGTAAGATATATGGACCGTGCTTTCTTGGGGGAAAAAGAAAGTGAGAGAGAGGGGTGCTTCCGGGGGCTGGTGTTGGAGACATAGTCAACGGGTTTGGGGTAATATCATGTCAGGAAAAGGGAAAAAAACCCAATCGGGGCTCAGTGTTTTTGGGGGAAATGATTTTGGGGGGAGGAGAGAAGAGCTGCTGGGGTAAGTACAGGCCGCTATAGACCCTTTTAAACCCAAGGGAAAGGGGGGGCCCAATTATATGTAGCATCTTGCCTAGAAGGGGAGAAAAAAATGAAGGGTTCCCCCCGGCTTTTGGGGTAAATTTCGGCTAGACAGATACTGAAGGAACTTAAACCCTTCTTGACAATGGGGCAAATTTTTTTGGCAAACATGATATGTATGCAAGGGATGGGGTACATCTCTCGGGGAGAGGTGGAGCACTTCCAAACCAAACCCCAGAAGGCCACTGACATGTCTAGGGTTTTTTTAAAAAAGGGGGGAAGATAGAGGTATGGGTGTGTGGGGGGGGAAAAATCAATTTGCAACACTAGGGCTGAACACAGTAAGTGTATAAAAAAAAAACATCATAAAAATTACAAATAAAGACAATGGATCACGTCAGCAAACATAGGGAGACAGCAGAGGGAAACAAGAGACTAGCTCCTTAAGGTTTACTATACAAATAGCAGGAGTGTAAGAAATAAGATAGATGGGCTAAGAAATTTTTAAATGCAGGGGAAAAAAAGATATTATTGCTATAACAGAGACCTGGGGGAATCTGAAAGATAGAGAGTTGCCTTCTGAATGTCATATACAAGGCTATAAATTATTCCACACTGATAGGGGGGAAAAGGAAGGGTGGTGGAGAAGGATTTTAAGTCAGAGACAATTTTAAATTGTTGTGTTAGACAAAATATAAAATTAAAAGTGTCAGCCACTGAATCTGTTTGGTTACAGCTTCTTGAGGGCCGTAAAACTTATCTTGGGGGGATTTACAGGCCCCCCCAAAAAATTTATAGGGGGTGCAGAAACTTTATGGGATGAAATTGTAAGGCATCTACAATGAAAATGTTGTGCTAATGGGAGATTTAACTTTAGACAAATTGACTGGAGCAATTTGACAAGAAATTTAGAGTCAAGGGACTTTCTTGATACGATTCAGGATTGTTTTTGAAAAAGTTGGTGACAGAACAAATTTTTGGAAATAACCCGTTTTAATTTTTTCCAGCAGGGGGAATGCTAATTAATTTAAATTTTAGGTTAATGATGAGTTTTGGGGGGAAAAAAATCACAAATCACCCCAGTTTTAATATATCATGGAATTACCCTAATAATGGCAATCAAGTCTCTGTTCCTGACTTCTTTTTTTTGGGTGATTTCATAGGACTAAAAAAATTTTTTGGGTGGGTTTTTAAAGGGAAAAGACCTGACAGTGGGTCAGGGGAGGTGGTAAATTTTTAAATGACGTTTTCCAGAGAATGGTTTTTTTCTGCTCAGGGGGAAATTATGTTCCTAATAGGGGGAAAAAAAGATCAAACAAAAAAATTTCCCAAATGGGGGGGAAAAAAAAGATTAAAACATCTCAAATTTCAAAAAAAGGCAAAAAAGGGAATCAAAGAGGAGAGGGGGAATTGGAATCAATGTATTCAGTTAAAGAGAGAAATAAAAAAAGGGGAAAAAAAAAAAAAAAGAGACAATGAAGTTAAAGTTTCAAGAGAATCGAAGACTAACCCAAAAAAGGGGGTTTTTTAGGTATACAGAAGTAAGATTAACAAGATAGGCCCACCAAAAATTACTCAGGTCAGTCACCGTCAGTGATAAGGAAATGTGTAGAATTTTTAACACTTACTTCCTAGTTTTTACACAGGAAGAACTAGCGATATTCCAAAAAAAAAAATTATGTAGAACAGGGCGATAGTAAACTATGCACGATTAGGGTCACCCCAAAAAACATGGTCCTTAGACAAATAGATAAATTAAAACCTAACAAACCCCAGGCCCTGGGGGGGAAATTTTTTGCAAGGGTTCTAAAAGAATGTAAAGAGGAGCTGTTTTCCCCCAACTGTCTCAGTTTTCATACTGCAGCTTCTAAACTGCCTCAGTTATCATGCTGGGGAGGTTGTGAACTGCCTCAATTATCATACTGGTGCTTCTAAACTATCTCAGTTATCATACTGCTGCTTCTGAACTGTCTCAGTTATCATACTGCAGCTTCTAATCTGTTTCTTTCATCATACTGCAGTTTCAAACCCCGTCTCAGTTATCATTTTGCTGCTTCTGAATTGTCTCAGTTATCATACTGCTGCTTCGGGGAAATGTCTCAGGTATCATATTGCTGCTCCTAAAGTCTTTATCATACTGCAGCTTCTGGAACTTTTGTGGTTATCATACTGTAGTTTTTTGATCTGTCTCAGTTATCTTACTGCTCTTCTGAACTGTCTCAGTTTTTTTGGGGCAGTTCTTGCCCCCCTTTTATCAGTTATCATGGTATTATGGTAACAAGATAAAAATTGTCTACGAGAAAATTTCATCAGTCAAGTACAGAGTAGAAAATATTGTAGAGAGCGGGGGTTTCCCCCAGGTAAAGATTATATGATTAGCTCATCTTTTTTGGGGAGAGATATTTTGGGGGAAAACCCCCCCATCCGGGAGAAGACTTCAGTTCCATCGTTCCAGATCATGGATCAAAACTCTTCTCCAGGCCGAGGGACTGACCCCCTCAAAATGTTTTTTCGATTTTTAAGGACGGACAAATTTTTCCCCCCCGCCATTTCCCCCACACTGTCTACACTATATTCTACTTTTTATTGACTGATGAAACTTGTCACGTGGAAGAAACATTGCAACAGAAAGGGGCCCCCAAAAATGTTGTACATCTGTTTTTACTTGTAAACCCGTTGTACATCTGTTTTTCTTGTCAACTTTTTGTACATCTTTTTATAAACAATTTTAACCCCCAAAAGGGCTTATTTCATCAACTGTTGACATCTTCTTACTTTCAACTGTTAAAAATTGTCTTACTTTCAACTGTTGTACATCTGTTTTTTAAAATTTTTTTTTTAAAAGTTGTACATCTGTCTTACTCATCAACTTTTTTTTTTAAAATTTTTTTTACTCATCAACTGTTGTACATCTATCTTACTTATCAACCGTTGTACATCTGTCTTACCTTTTTTAAAAATTCATGTACCATAATTTGCCCCCGTCATTATGCTAAACTTTTAAAATCTAATACTGCCTCAGATATCATGTAACATTTTTTTTAAAAACCCAAACCCTTTTCATTATTCATCATTCCTTTTAAATATCCCCCCAGTATTCATCATGATATATTCCTATTAATACTAGACCTTTTTTTTGGGGCCCCTCTTAATATAATCCCTTTTACACTCATCTTCGTATTTTTTTATACAGTAATTTTTTTCATTTATCATGCTATCCAATTTTAATGCAAATTTGATACAAATTTTGATACAAACTGTCTCTGACTTGATAATTATAAAATGTTCCAGGGAAAAAATTTTGGGGGCAGTAGAACATGATCGTTCCTGTTATAGAGACAAGTATTGGTGTACCAGTCCATTCCTTTATTAGTTCACTGACAATCCCCTTTTTAAAGTTTATCGGCTATAATGGGGGTTTTGAATACATGTACAGTGCCAAGGGGAAAAAATCTGGTACTATGGAAAAAAAAAAACATAAGCAGAAAAAAGTGATCCTTTATTGACAACGTTTCGCCCACGCAGTGGTCTTTATCGAGTATTTATAGGATTTAGTCAGGTGGAGAATGCTGGGTCAGGTGGGGGAAAGCTGGGTCAGGTGGGGAAAGCTGGGTCAGGTGGAGAAAAGCTGGGTCAGGTGGGGGAATGCTGGGGGCAGGTGGAGAATGCTGGGGGGGTGGAGAAAAGCTGGGTCAGGTGGAGAATGCTGGGTCAGGTGGAGAAAAGCTGGGTCAAAAGGGGGGTGGGGGAATGCTGGGCAGGTGGGGAAAGCTGGGGAGGAAAAAGGTCTTCCCCAAAATAGGATAGTTTAAAACCCGGGGCTTTTTAAAAGGGGGTGCAGTGTTCCATTCTTGGGGTTCTAGGTGGGATAGCGTTTTTGAAGTTTCTTGGCAAAAGGGTTTAGCTTTTTTGGGAAAAAGTTTTTCTGGTTGAAGTTTTTGGGGGAAAAAAGATAAGGATGATTCCAGGATTTTTTGGTATTAGTGTTTGGGGGGTTTTTTTGGCGATGAGTCTTGCGTTTCTGTAGTTTATTAAATGGTTGTGTAAATTTCGGTGTTGCAAAGGGTTTCTTGAGTCGTCAGATCTGCCGGATTTTTTGGGGTTTTTTAAATGCGTGTTTGGAGGTCTCTGGGTGTTTCGCCAAAGTATTTAAAATTTTTTTTCAGTCAATACAAGTAATTGTGTATACCCCCCCCGTGGAAAGCTTGTCCTGTCTGTTACTGGTAATGTCCTTGATGGGGGATGTGGGGGTGTAGATACTCTGGGGAAAAAAAGGGATTGGAAAAAAAAATTGGGAAAAGGGGTTTTGGGGGTGGAGTTTTGGGGGGGGACCCATGTATCTCTTTTTGGCAGTGTCTTTTTGGGGGGGTTGGAAGATGTTTTGCCCGTCGCCCCCAGTCTCTAATGAAGGATGAGGATAGTGAAGTTTTTAAAAAATTGCTCAATAAGGGAGACCCTTTTCCCGGGGAAAAACCCGTACGCAGGGGAGATCTGACGACCAAGAAATGCCCCCGTGTTCAACACCGAAATTTACACAACCATTTAATCAACTACAGAAACGAAAACCCTTTTTTTGCCAGAGAAGACAACACTCAATACCGAAGAATCGGGGCAACCCCCAAACCCCCACAAAAAAGCATGGTTACGGAGGGGTTTGGGGGCCCGTGGGTCACACAACCACCACGGTGCACTTTGGGGCACGGAGGAATTGCTTGTAGCTCAGTGGGCCCCCAACCACCACGATACACTAGGTCACGGAGGAAGTGCTTGGGGCTGAGTAGGTCCACAACCACCACGATACACTAGGTCACGGAGGAAGTGCTTGTTGCTGAGTAGGGCCGGCCCCCCCACTGTACACTGGGGCACTGAGGAAGTGTTTGTTTTTTAATGGGTCACACAACCACCACGCAACACTTTGGGGTTACGGAGGAAGTGCTTGTGGCTGAGTGGGTCACACAACCACCACGGTGCACTAGGTCTCCGAGGAAGTGTTTGGGGCCCAGTGGGTCACACAACCACCACGGTACACCAGGTCAGGAGGAATTTTTTTGTGGCGGGAGTGGGTCCCCCCAACCCCAAACAACGGTACACTAGGTCGGGGGGAGGAAGTGCTTGTGGCTCAGTGGGTCCCCCACCACGGTACACTAGGTCACGGGAGGAAGTGTTTGGGGGTTCGGGGGGTCACAAAACCAACCACCAAAGGGGGGGATTACCCCAGGTTTCCGGCGGAGGAAGTACTTGTGGCTGAGTGGGCCACACAACCACCACGGTACACTAGGTCACGGAGGAAGTGCTTGTGGCGGGAGTGGGTCACACAACCACCATGGTAAAAAAAATGTTACGGGGGGGAAGTGCTTGGGCTGAGGGGTCACACAACCCCCCGGTACACTAGGTCACGGAGGAAGTACTTGTGGCTGAGTGGGTCACACAACCACCACGGACATTCTTCTGTGCAAAAAAAAAATATTTAGGAACTTAAAAGTTTAAAAAAAAAAACTATTTTTTTTATTTTTTTTATTCAAAAAAAAAATATCTATTTTTTCAGTTAGCTCATTCCAAAGGAAACATTCATCAGTAGTAATATTACGGTTTCAGGTATAATATTCATCAGTGGTAATATTATTTTTTAAAGGGGAAAATTTCATAAAAGTAGTAATATTACTGTTTCAGGTATAATATTATCAGTAAAAATTATTACTGTTACAGGTATAATATTCATCAGTAGTAATATTTTTTTGTTTCAGGTATAATATTCATCAGTGGAAATTTTTAAAATGTTACAGGTATAATATTCATCAGTAAAATATTACTTTTGGGGGTTTTAAATATTCATCAGTGATAATATTACTGTTACAGGAAAAATATTCATCGAGTAATATTTTTTTTTTTATAATATTCATCAGTGGTAATATTACTGTTACAGGTATAATATTCATCAGTAGTAATATTACTTTTTGGGTATAATATTCATCAGTGGAATATTACTGTTGGGGGTATAATATTCATAAGTAGTAATATTACTGTTTCGGTATAATATTCGGGGGAAATATTACTGTTACAGGAAATTTAACGAGTAATATTACTGTTTCAGGTATAATATTCATCTGGAATTTATTTCGTTTCAGGAAAATTTTTCCCCATCAGAGAAAGCCCCCGTTACAGGTATAAATTCATCAGTAGTAATATTATTTTTAAAACAGGTATAATATTCATCAGTGGTAATACCCCCGTTAAGGTTAACCTGTGCTACTCTTCCAAAATTCTTAGTAATTCATCAAGTGATTCAATATTGCCATCAATTCCCGTTTTTTTCGTAATTAAAATATCAATTAAAAGGTCTATCAACTAAAAAAAAAATGTCTACTTATAAGGCCTATCAAATTTAAAATGAAAATATTTTACTTATAAGGCCTATCAACTGAATGAAAATGTCTACTTATAAGGCCTATCAAAAAAATTTAAAAAATGTTACTTATAAGGCCTACTTATAAGGCGTATCAACTAAAAAAAAAAATGCCTACTAATAAGGCCTATCAACTGAATGAAAATGCCTACTAATAAGGCCTATCAACTGAATGAAAATGTCTGCTTATCATTACTAAAAAAATTTTATATAAATAAAATGTCATTTTTTTTTTAAAAAATAGAAAAGATTTCCAAAAACAGGACAAAATGCTGTAATGTTTTCAATAAAATTTTGGGGAACATAACACAAATAAAAATTATCTAATTAATATTATATAAAATTTTATACAGACAAATAACAATCACATGGGAGAGAAGAGATTTTTCCCCCACGTTTGGCCCCCCTTAGACAAAGAGATTGAGCGACGTGTCGGTCCCTTTTTGACAAGAGAGATTTCGAAATTTTTCCCCACTTAGAAAAAGAGAGATTGAGCGACGTGTCGGTCCCACTTAGACAAAGAGATTGAGCGACGTGTCGGTCCCACTTAGACAAGAGAGATTGAGGACGGGCGGTCCCACTTAGACAAGAGAGATTGAGCGACGTGTCGGTCCCACTTAGACAAAGAGATTGGGGCGTGTCGGTCCCACTTAGACAAGAGAGATTGAGGGGGGCGTGTCGGTCCCACTTAGACAAGAGAGATTGAGCGACGGGCGGTCCCACTTAGACAAAGAGATTAACGGTGGGCCCCCCTTTTTTGACAAGAGAGATTGAGGACGGGCGGTCCCACTTGGACAAAAAGAGATTGAGCGACGTGTCGGCCCCAAATTTTTGAAAAAGAGATTGGGGCGACGTGTCGGTCCCACTTAGACAAAGAGATTGAACGGCCGGTCCCACTTAGACAAGAGAGATTGAGCGACGGTCGGTCCCACGGGGCAAAGAGATTGAGCGAGGGGCGGTCCCATTTTGGGCAAAAGAAAATTGAGCGAGGGGCGGTCCCATTTAAAGGGGCAAAAAGAGATTAAAGGGGCGGTCGGCCCCACTTGGGAAAAAGAGAGATTGAGGACGTGTGGTCCCCCCCTTTAGACAAAGAGATTGGGGATGTCGGTCCCATTTTGGGCAAGAGAGATTGAGCGACGGGCGGTCCCACTTAGACAAGAGAGATTGAGCGACGTGTCGGTCCCACTT
>WNWK01040190.1:0-17087 GCA_009830355.1 Cherax destructor | reverse complement strand
AAAGAATAGGTGAAAAGTTTGGGATATCAGATTGGAGGGGGGAAGGAGGAGGGGGTAATGTATTCGGGAATTTGGGAGGGACTTTTTTTGAGGGGGTCTATAAAGGATGGGGTGAACCCAAAAGGGTTGATGGGGGGAAAGGATTTGGTAAAGCCCGGGGTCTGGGAGACAAAGAACCTTGTCCAGGGAAAGTAAAGGGGAATGTTAAGATAGTTATACCAACGCTCTTATATGGGTGTGGATGGGTGATGAATGTTGAAACCCAGGAGAAGGCTGGAGGCGGGGAGATTTTGTCTGAGGTCAATTTTGGGGGGAATATAATGCAGAAAATTGGATTTTGGGAATTGGGAGGAGGTCGGGAATTCAAACGATTGCCCAGAGAGCTGAGGGGTTGGTGGTTTTGGAAAAGTAGAAGAATGGAAGACAAGGACCCGGGGTGTATAAATCGGGTAGTGGGGGGAAGGCGGGGTAGGGTGGGGCCTGGGAAAGGTTGGAGGGGGGGAAAAAAGTTTTGGCCGGGGGGCTTGGATTTCCAGCAAGCATGTGTGGGGGTTTTTTTGATAGGGGAATAGGCTTTGGTTTTTTAATATTTGGGCGGCTGTTGGAGTGGGGAGAAAAGAAACATTATAAGGGGATTAAAGGAACCGGCAGGGCGGGACTTGAGTTTTTGGAGATGGGAAGTACAGTGCCGGTACTCGGGAAGGAGGGGTGTTAATTTTTTGGTTTTATAACTGTATTTAAAAGAAACCCTTCTGGCAAGACAGTGATGGAGTGAAGTTTTTTTTTTTCGACCTGCCTTGGGGGGAAAAAACCCGGGTTGTTAATAAATGGTAAATAACGTACTCAGTAAACTTTTTCCCCAAAATTTTTACAATATTTTTTACCCCCCTTCCCCTTTATATAAAGGAAACTATACACACTTTTCCCCAAAAACCCCTAGGACCTTCCCTTTTACATTTATTAAAAAAAAATCCCAAACCACTTCAACCTATTTCCCCCCCTGCTTTTAACTTTTCTGTCTTTTTTTCCCGTCATTTCCCCAAACTGTTTTACCCCCCATTCCCCAAATCCCCCCTTCCCCCTCCCCCCCCCACATCTTGCTTTTTCACCCAAAAAGATTTTAAACCCCCTTTTGGCCAGTGCATAAAAATTCCGCCTCCCTTTCTTCATTGACATTTAAAAGTTCCTAAAAAATATTCCCCATCTACCCAATCCCTCCTGCCCCCCCATCTACTAACCCCCCTTTTCTGTTTTTAAACGGCATAAAAACAAAAAATTTACAAAAAAGTAAAAAAAAATAAAAAAAAAAGGTATATGGAAACATTTCTGAAAGTGGCAGGACTATGTTCCGTGGGGAGCAGGCTTATATCTGGAAGTACTGATCCAAAAAAATTTTTATCTTATAACATGTAGAATAATGCCCCTTATTTAATTCTTTGTTTTAAAATACGGGGGCTCAGGTAACTAGATCTAGTTTGGCAGTTTAACCCCCGGTCCATATTTTTTCGGCTTTGAGTTGGGGGCCAAACCGGGGTTCTATAATGACTCACTCCCCCAGTGGATGAGCTGTAAATTTCCAATTTAGAAAACATCTATGGGAATGTGCCCCCAAAAAAACCTAGCGCCATTAATGAAAAAAAAAAAGAGACCAAATTTTTTTATTAAAACATGATTTTTTGGGTGTTTTTTATTTTTTTAAAGTTGATTTGGGATTTTTGGTCTCTTTGTAGAATGGAAGATATATTACAGAAATAGAATGATTTTGATTGGTTTTAGTATTGGAAAGGCTTGAAACTGAGCTCAAATTAGCGGAAATTTTAAAATTTTTTCCAAGTTCAAGATAAACAAATGACCTCACCTCTTCGGCCGTGGTGGGCAATGTTTAAAATCCCACGGGTTTTCCCCCCATATTTAAAAATAATAATAATGGTGGGCAAAATTTTTTGGTGAATTAATTATACAATATTGCATAACATAAATCTTCCTTTTTTTGGGTTTTAATAAAATTTCTTATGTAAAAAAAAAAAAAATTCTTTTAAAGACTGAAAACGAACTAATGAAAAAAAAGAAATGTTATTTTTGTGCCAGGAAGCCCATTGTTTATTCGCCTCTTTTTGAAATTTGGGAATTTTTGAATTTTTTTAAATTTATCTTTATCCTTTTTTTTAGTTAAACAGTTGAAGGGCTTTTTGTTAATCGAGGGGAAAAAGTAATACTGGAAATAGCCAAAATTTTATGGAAAATTAATTGGCCCAAAAGGGACAAAGCGGGGAAAAACCCTTGTAAAACGCTATGCATCAAAAACGCGGAACATAATTTCCAATTTTCCCCCAAAATTTGGCTTTTTTTTTTTTCCTTGGAAAAAAAATTTTCTACCATTTCAAAAAAAAATAGCAAAAATTTTTTTTTGAAAATTTTGGACCCCGATGCACACTTTTGGCCTCTAGACCCGAAAGGGTTAAGGTTAAAATTTTACAGTAGGGTTTAAAAAAATTTTGAAAAATTCCAAAAAATTATTTATATATCCCGATTATTTTTAGGGGTTTCTTAAAAAAAAACCGAAGGAAAATTGACATTTTATGCAGAGGATATTTTTACAATACCCACACAGGGCTTTATCAATCAGAAGACAATCGTGGCCCCGGTTTAAAAAACTTCCCCTGAAGTCTGCTCAACGCCATTCCCCAAAATTTTTCCCCCTTTAAAGGGAAAAAAGTCACGTGGTTATCTTTTAACCCCAAAAACTTCCCCCCGCTTACAAATTTTACTTACATTTTGTTTCCCGGGGGGTTCTTCGGGGTCCACTGTATAGAAAAAGTGAGTATATATATATATATATATACAGTGGTCCCCGACTTACGTGGGCCCCAAAAACCCCCTTTTTATGTGTTTATTTTTTTTTAAAAGTTTTTTTAAGTGAAATTTTGGGGGGCAAAAAATAGTCTTTTTTAAACATTTCTTATGGAGATAAATTCTTTATAATCACGAAACATTCGGAATAAAAAATATCGTAAGTGGGGTCCCTGTAAATTTTTAGGAAGGTTGGAGACAGCAACCCCAAGGGGAGGCTACCATCCTGCAAGGTGACTGTAAAAAAAAACCTGAAAATTTTTACATGATGGTGGATTGCTGGTGTCTTTTTTTTGTCTCAAAAATCAAGATTTCAGGGCTTGCTACTTCTCACACTTAGGCATTTAAAAAATGACACGTTTTGTAACACTCATCGGTTTTCTTTTTTTTATTTAATAATTTTTTTTTATTTTTTTTTCATATCCGGGGAAAAAGGAATAAAATTTTTCCCCCTAAGCCATGCGTGTTTAAATCAACTAAAATCCAGGAACAATGGGTATAACCCCCTTTTTCCCGTAAACTAAAAAAAAAAGAAAAAAACCGTAAAAATGGGATGTTTGAATGTGCGTGGATGTTGTCGAATGAAAGAAAAAATGATTGTAGATGGAATGAAAAAAAGCTGGATGCCTGGTTTAAGTGAGACAAAACGAAGGGGGTAGGGAAATTTCAGTGGGGAGAAATAAATGGGATTAGGTCAGGGTTTCAAATAGAGTTAGAGCTAAAGAAGGAGTGGCAATAATGTTGAATAATCAGTTATGGCAGGTAAAGAAGGAATATAAATGTATAAATTCAAGGATTATGTGGAGTAAAATAAAGGTTAGATGTGAAATGTGGGTTATAGTAAGTGTTTATGCACCTGGAGAAGAGGGAGAGGGAGAGAGAGAGATTTTGGGAAATGTTGAGTGAGTGTGGGGAGTTTAACCAAGTGAGAGAGTAATTGTGGTTGGGATCTTAATGCTAAAGTGGGTAAAAATGTTGTGGAGGATAGTAGGTAAATTTGGGGTGCCAGGGTAAATGAAAAAGGGGGAACCAAATTGAGCTATGTGGGAAAGGGGTTTGGTAATAAGTAATACATATTTTATGAAAAGAGGATAAATAAATATACAAGGTATGATATAGACGTAAGGAAAGTAGTTTGTTGGATTATGTATTGGTGGATAAAAGGTTGATGGGTAGGGCTTCAGGATGTACATGTTTATAGAGGGGCAACAGATATATCAGATCATTATTTGGTTGTAGCTACAGTTAGAGTAAAAGGTAGATGGGACAAAAGAAAATGGCAACAGCAAGTAAGAGAGAGGTAAAAGTGTATAAACTAAGGGAGGAGGAAGTTAGGGTGAGATATAAGCAACTATTGGCAGAAAGGTGGGATAGTGCAAGTATGAGTAGTGGGGGTTGAAGAGAGTTGGGATAGTTTTAAAAATGCATTATTAGAATGTGGGGCAGAAGTTTGTGGCTATAGGAAGGTGGGTGCAGGAGGAAAGAGGAGTGAGTGGTGGAATGAAGAAGTAAGGGTGTGATAAAAGAAAAAAGGTAGCTTATGAGAGTTTTTATAAAACAGAAGTGTTAATAGAAGAGCAGAGTATATGGAGAGTAAAAAGAAAGGTGAAGAGAGTGGTGAGAGAGTGCAAAAGAAGAGCGGATGAAAGAATGGGAGAGGCTCTGTCAAGAAATTTTGCTGAAAACAAGAAAAAGTTTATAGTGAGATAAACAAGGTAAGAAAGCCTAGGAACAAATGGATTTGTCAGTTTAAAACAGAGTAGGGGAGTTAGTAGATGGGAGCTGGAGGTATTGGGTAGATGGCGGAATATTTTGAGGAACTTTTAAATGTTGATGAAAAAGAGAGGCGGTAATTTCATGTACTGGCCAGGGAGGTACAACATCGTTTAGGAGTGAAGAAGAGCAGGATGTGAGTGTGGGGAGGTGCGTGAGGCATTACGTAGAATGAAAGGGGTAAAGCAGCTGGGAAATGACGGGATCATGACAGAAATGTTAAAAGCAGGGGGGATATAGTGCTGGAGTGGTTGGTATTTTTGTTTAATAAATGTATGAAAGAGGAAGGTACCTAGGGATTGGCAGAGACATGTATAGTTCCTTTATATAAAGGGAAGGGGATAAAAGAGAGTGTAAAATTATAGGGAATAAGTTTACTGAGTATACCAGGTAAAGTGTATGGCAGGGTTATTATTGAAAGAATTAGAGGTAAGACAGAGAGTAGGATTGCAGATGAGCAAGGAGGCTTTAGAGTGGGTAGGGGATGTGTAGATCAAGTGTTTACAGTGAAGCATATATGTGAACAGTATTTAGATAAAGGTAGAGAAGTTTTCATTGCATTTATGGATTTAGAAAAGGCATATGATAGAGTGGATAGGGGGGCAATGTGGCAAATGTTGCAAGTGTATAGAATAGGTAGTAAGTTACTGAAGGCTGTAAAGAGTTTTTATGAGGATAGTGAGGCTCGGGTTAGGGTGTGTAGGAGAGAGGAGATTACTTCCGGTAAAAGTAGGTCTTAGACAGGGATGTGTAATGTCACCATGGTTGTTTAATATATTTATAGATAGGGTTGTAAAAGAAGTAAATGCTAGGGTGTTGGGGAGAGGGGTGGGATTAAATTATGGAGAATTAAATGCAAATGGGAGTTGACACAGTTACTTTTTGCTGATGATACTGTGCTTATGGAGATTCTAAAGAAAAGTTGCAAAGGTTAGTGGACGAGTTTGGGAGAGTGTGTAAAGGTAGAAAGTTAAAAGTGAACATAGATAAGAGTAAGGTGATGAGGGTATCAAACGATTTAAATAAAGAAAAATTGGATATCACATTGGAGAGGGGATTATGGAAGAAGTAAATGTTTTCAGATATTTGGGAGTTGACGTGTCAGCGGATGGGTTTATGAAGGATGAGGTTAACCATAGAATTGATGAAGGAAAAAGGTGAGTGGTGCATTGAGGTATCTGTGGAGACAAAAAAGTTATCCATGGAGGCTAAGAAGGGAATGTACGAAAGTATAGTGGTACCAACACTCTTATATGGGTGTGAAGCATGGGTTGCAAATGCTGCAGCGAGGAGGAGGCTGGAGGCAGTGGAGATGTCCTGTCTAAGGGCAATGTGTGGTGTAAATATTATGCAGAAAATTCGGAATGTGGAAATTAGGAGAAGGTGTGGAGTTACTAAAAGTATTTGTCAGAGGGCTGAAGAGGGTTGTTGAGGTGGTTTGGTCATTTAGAGAGAATGGATCAAAGTAGAATGACTTGAGAGCGTATAAATCTGTAGGGGAAGGAAGGCGGGTAGGGGTTCTCCTAGAAAAGGTTGGATTGAAGGGGTAAAGGAGGTTTTGTGGCAAGGGGCTTGGACTTCCAGCAAGCATGTGTGAGCGTGTTAGATAGGAGTGAATGGAGACGAATGGTTTTTGGGACATGACGATCTGTTGGAGTGTGAGCAGGGTAACATTTTGTGAAGGGATTCAGGGAAACCAGTTAATTGATTTAGTTGGACTTGAGTCCTGGAAATGGGAAGTACAATGCCTGCACTTTAAAGGAGGGGTCTGGGATAGTGACAGCTGGGAGGGACTATTCTCAGCTGTCGTATCTGAGCTCCTCTGCAAAGACAGTGATTATGTATGAGTGTGGTGAAAGTGTTGAATGATGATGAAAGTATTTTCTTTTTGGGGATTTTCTTTCTTTTTGGGTCACCCTGCCTCGGTGGGAGACGGCCGACTTGTTGAAAAAAAAAAAATCTATATACAGTGGACCCTCGGTTAACGAATACCCCGGAAATCGTGCAATTATGTAAGTATAATTTTGTAAGTTCTTGTGGAAGTGTAGTTTTGGGGGTCTGAAATAGACTAACCTACATGACATTATTTCTTAAGGACATAAATTGTTCGTAATGGCACTTGAGCAGGCTTGAATGAATTTTCTAACCGGTCATGATATAAGATATATATATATATATACAGTGTCCCCGTTATATTTCATTCAGAATGCTGTTCAGTCCATTACCAAGAATTATCTCCTAGAAAAGTTGTAAATAGACTAGTTTTAGACCCCAAAATACACTTAAAGCATTTAAAATAAACTAATAGGTAGTTGGACCATCGAACCGTATTATATATATATATATATATATATATATGGGAGAGTGTGTAAAGGTAGAAAGTTAAAAGTGAACATAGATAAGAGTAAGGTGATGCGGGTATCAAACGATTTAAATAAAGAAAAATTGGATATCACATTGGAGAGAGGGATTATGGAAGAAGTAAATGTTTTCAGATATTTGGGAGTTGACGTGTCAGCGGATGGGTTTATGAAGGATGAGGTTAACCATAGAATTGATGAAGGAAAAAGGTGAGTGGTGCGTTGAGGTATCTGTGGAGACAAAAACGTTATCCATGGAGGCAAAAAAGGGGAATGTACGAAAGTTTAGGGGTACCAACACTCTTATATGGGTGTGAAGCATGGGTTGCAAATGCTGCAGCGAGGAGGAGGCTGGAGGCAGTGGAGATGTCCTGTCTAAGGGCAATGTGTGGTGTAAATATTATGCAGAAAATTCGAATGTGGAAATTAGGAGAAGGTGTGGAGTTACTAAAAGTATTTGTCAGAGGGCTGAAGAGGGGTTGTTGAGGTGGTTTGGTCATTTAGAGAGAATGAATCAAAGTAGAATGACTTGGAGAGCGTATAAATCTGTAGGGGAAGGAAGGCGGGGTAGGGGTCGTCCTAGAAAAGGTTGGAGGGAAGGGGTAAAGGAGGTATTGTGGGCGAGGGGCTTGGACTTCCAGCAAGCATGTGTGAGCGTGTTAGATAGGAGTGAATGGAGACGAATGGTTTTTGGGACATGACGATCTGTTGGAGTGTGAGCAGGGTAACATTGTGTGAAGGGATTCAGGGAAACCAGTTAATTGATTTAGTTGGACTTGAGTCCTGGAAATGGGAAGTACAATGCCTGCACTTTAAAGGAGGGGTCTGGGATAGTGACAGCTGGGAGGGACAATTCGTATCTGAGCTCCTCTGCAAAGACAGTGATTATGTATGTTTGTGGTGATAGTGTTGAATGATGATGAAAGTATTTTCTTTTTGGGGATTTTCTTTCTTTTTGGGTCACCCTGCCTCGGTGGGAGACGGCCGACTTGTTGAAAAAAAAAAAATATATATATATATATATATATATACATATATAACAGGAAAAGTTGGTAGATGTATCTATAATTTCCTAACAAGTAGAACACAAAGAGTAGTAGTCAACAGAGTAAAGTGTGAGGCGGCTACAGTGAAAAGCTCTGTTCCACAAGGCACAGTACTCGCTCCCATCCTGTTCCTCATCCTCATATCGGACATAGACAGGGATATAAGCCATAGTGCCGTGTCTTCCTTTGCAGATGACACCCGAATCTGTATGACAGTGTCCACCGTTGAAGACACTGCAAGACTCCAAGCTGACAAACCAAATCTTTAAATGGGCTGCAGAAAACAATATGAAGTTCAATGATGAGAAATTTCAATTACTCAGATATGGAAAACGTGAAGAAACTAAAATCTCATCGGAGTACAAAACAAATTCCAACCACACAATAGAGCGAAAAACTAATGTCAAAGACCCCTTGCACTCAGCATTTTAGTCACCTACAACATTCATTGCTTATGGAGAAAGGATTCTAACACAGCTTCTCATGAAACAAAGGAAATACAATAAGGGTAAGAATTAAGATGAGTAAGCATACCCTTATGTATATCTGCACAATCATGTGTATCATCACAAGTTTTAATAAGACAAAAAAAAAAGAGAGAGACCAGAGATCCTACCAGATTGTAAAACATTAAACAAGTTTTCATTTCACGCTCATATGGCAGGCAAAGAAGGGAATTTAAGTGATACCAACACACTTGAGTGGGTGTGAAACATGGGTTGTGAATGCTGCAGCAAGAAAGAGGCTGGAGGCAGTGGAGATGTGTCCAAGGGCAATGTGTGGTGTAAATATTATGCAGAGAATTATTCTTTCAACAAACCAGCCGTATCCCACCAAAGCAGGGTGGCCCAAAAAGAAAAACAGAAGTTTCTCTTTTTAATTTTAGTAATGTATACAGGAGAAAGGGTTACTAACCCCTTGGTCCCAGCATGTTAGTCACCTCCATATGACACGCATGGCTAACGAAGGAAGAATTCTGTTCCACCTTCCCATGGATTTATGAGGAAATAAACAAGAACAAGAACTAGTAAGAAAATAGAAGAAAACCCAGAGGGGTATGTATATATATGCTTGTACATGCATGTGTAGTGTGACCTAAGTGTAAGTAGAAGTAGCAAGACATACCTGAAATCTTGCATGTTTATGATACAGAAAAAAGACACCGGCAATCCTACCATCATGTAAAACAATTACAGCTTCTGTTTTACACTCCCTTGGCAGGATGACAGAGAATTTGTACTGTGGAAATCAGGAGGAGGTGTGGAGTTACAAAAAGTAATCAGAGGGCTGAAGAGGGGTTATTGAGGTGGTTTGGTCGTTTAGAGAGGATGGAGCAAAATAGAATGACTTGGAGGGTTTATAAATTTGTAGTGGAGGGGTAGGGATAGTCGTAAGAAAGGAGGGAGGGGGTTAAAGAGGTTTTGTGTGCAAGGGGCCCTGGACATGCAGCAGGCATGTGTGAGCATGTTAGATAGTGTTGAATGATGGTGAAAGTGTCTTTATTTGGGTCACCCTGCTTCAGTGGGAGACGGCACACGAGTTGAATGGCAGGAGGGTAGTACCTTCCTAGGTGGTTGCTGTCTACCAAGGAAACTTTTATGAAGGGATTCGGGGAAACTTTGCTAGCCCTCTTGGATGTGGGAGGTACAGTGGAACCCTGGTTAACGAACACCCCGGAAATCGTGCAATTATGTAAGTATAATATTGTAAGTGCTTGTGGAAGTGTATTTTTGGGGGTCTGAAATAGACTAACCTAAATGACATTTTTTCTTAAGGAAGTAAATTCGTTCGGTAATGGCACTTGAGCAGGCTTCTGCAATGAATATTTTTCGTTAACCGGGGTTCCACTGTACAATGGATGCACACTGAAGTAGGGGTAGGGATGTTACAGTTTAGAGAATCATTGGAGCTGTCTCTGCACTTCTAACAAGATAGCTGTTTAATGAATAATGTTGAATGCATTAACTTTTTTAGGGGGTTCACTGTGCACTAGCATGTACAGTACGCCTATGGTTATAATTATTTTTTCTTAACAAACAGGCCATATCCCACCAAGGCAGGGTGATCTTAAAAGAAAAATGAAAGTTTTTATTTTTAAATTCAGTAATTTATACAGGAGAAGGGGTTACTAGCCCCTTGCTTCCAGCATTTTAGTCACCTCTTACGACATGCATGGTTTACGGAGGAAGAATTCATTTCCACTTTCCCATGGAGATAAGGGGAATTAGAGAAAAACAAGAACTATTAAAAAAAATAGAAGAAAACCCAGATGAATATGTATATACTATATGCATGTACAGTGGTCCCTCGGTTTTCGCCGAAAATTCGTTCCAAAATGCTGCTCAAGTGCCATTACCGAACGAATTTACTTCCTTAAGAAATAATGTCACGTAGGTTAGTCTATTTCAGACCCCCAAAAATACACTTGCAACAGCACTTACGAAAAAACACTTACATAAATGTTAGAGTTTGGAGATGCACGAAAACCGAGGGACCACTGTACATGCATGTGTAGTGTGACCTAAGTGTAAGTAGAAGTAGCAAAATATTCCTCTTATCCCACGTGTTTTATTCTTTAACACGTCGGCTGTTTCCCACCGAGGCAGGGTGACCCAGAAAGAAAAAACTTTCATCATCGTTCAACACTTTCACCATCATTCATACATAATCATTGTCTTTACAGAGGTGCTCAGATATGACAGTTTAGATGTCCCTCCAAACAGTCAATATCCCAAACCCCTCTAAAGTACAGGCATTGTACTTCCCACCTCTAGGACTCAAGTCTGGCTAACCGGTTTCCCTGAATCCCCTCGCAAAATAATACCCTAATCACACTCCAAAAGCTCGCCAGGTCCCAAAAGCCATTAGTCTCCGTTCACTCCTAACACGCTTATGCAAGCTTGCTGGAAGTCCAAGCCCCTCTCCAACAAAACCTCCTTTACCCCTCCTCCCTCCAACCTTTCCTAGGATGACCCCTACCCCGCCTTCCTTCCCCTACAGATTTATACACTCTCCAAATCATTCTACTTTGTTACATCCTCTATATATGACCAAACCACCTCAACAACCCCTCTTGAGCTCTCTGACTAATACGTTTAGTAACTTCACACCTCCTCCTAATTTCCACACTACGAATTCTCTGCATAATATTTACGTACACCACTCATTGCCCTTAGACACAAAATTTCCACTGCCTCCAGCCTCCTCCTTGCTGCAGCATTTACAACCCATGCTCCACACCCATATAAGAGTATTGGAACAACTATACTCTTGTACATTTTCTTTTTTTCCTCTATGGATAATGTTTTTTGTCTCCACAGATACCTCAAAGCACCACTCACCTTTTTACCTTTATCAATTCTATGGTTAACCTCGTCCTTCATAAACCCATCTGGTGGCAATTCTACTCCCAAATATCTGAAAACATTCACTTCTTCCATACTCTCTCTCCAAAGTGATATTCTATTTTTTTTGCCTAACTCGTTCGATATCCTCATCACCTTTCTCTTATCTATGTTCACTTTCAACTTTCTTCCTCTACACACTCTTTCAAACTCGTCCACTAACCTTTGAAATTCTCCTTAAATTCTCCAAAAAGCACAGTAACATCAGCAAAAAGTAACTGTATCAACTCCCATTTTGTATTTGATTCCCTATAATTTAATCTCACCTCTCTCCCTAACACACTAGCATTTACTTCTTTTACAACCCCATCTATAAATATGTTAAACAACCATGGTGACATTACACATCCCTGTATAAAGCCTACTTTTACTAGAAAGTAATCTCCCTCCTACACACCCTTACCTGAGCCTCACTATTCTCATAAAAACTCTTTACAGCATTAGTAACTTACTACCTATTCCATACACTTGCAACATCTGCCACATTGCTCTCCTATCCACCCTATCATATGCCTTTTCTAAATCCATAAATACAATGAAAACATCCCTACCTTTATCTAAATATTGTTATATGCTTCAATGTAAACACTTGATCTGCACATCCCCTACCCATTCAAAAGCCTCCTTGTTCATCTGTAATCCTGCTCTCTATCTTACCTCTGATTCTTTCACTATTAACTCTACTATACACTTTACCTGGTATACTCAGTAAACTTATTCCCCTATAATTTTTACAATCTGTTTTGTCCACATTTCCTTTATATAAAGGGAATGTGGCCAATTCCTAGGTAGCTTCCCCTCTTTCATACATTTACTGAAGAAAAATACCAATAACTCCAAAAATATATCCCCCTTCCCTGCTTTTAACATTTCTGTCATGATCCTATTAGTTCCAGCTTCTTTACCCTCTTTCATTCTACCTAATGCCTCATGCACCTCCCTCACACTCAAACCGGCTCTTTTCACTCCCAAAAGATGTTATACCTCCTGGCCAATGCATGAAATTACTGCCTCCCAATCTTCATCAACATTTAACAGTTCTTCAAAATATTCCTGCCATCTGCCCAATACCTCCAACTCCTCATCTACTAAGTTCCCTAGTATTCTGTTTTTAACTATCAAATCCATTTGTTCCCTAGGCTTCTTTAACCTATTTATCTCACTTCAAAAAATGTTCTTATTCTTAGAAAAATTTGTTGATAGTGCTTCACCCACTCTCTCCTTTTGCACTCCCTCACCACTCTCTTCACCTCTCATTTACTTTCCGTATACTCCACCCTTCTTATGCGCTGTATGACCCTTGTAGGCGTAGCGCTTCTTTTTATTATAATATTCCACCGTTCTTATATCGCTTCTGCTTTGTAAAAACCTCTCATAAGTGACCTTTTTCTCTCTTATCACGCCCTTTACCTCATCATTCCACCAATTACTCCTCTTTCCTCCTGCACCCACCCTCCTATAGCCACAAACTTCTGTTCTGCATTCTAACACTGCCTTTTAAAACTATCACACCCTCTTCAACCCCACACTACCTATACTCTCATTAGCCCACCTTTCTCACAATAGTTGCTTATATCTTACCCTAACTTCCTCCTCCCTTAATTTATAAACTTTCACTTCTCTCTTACTTGCTGTTGCTGTTTTCCTTTTGCTCCATCTACCTGTTACTCTAAATGTAGCTATAACTAAATAATGATCCATTACATACAGTGGAACCTTGGTACTCGAACTTAATTTGTTCCAGAAGGCTGTTCGAGTACCGAACGAATTTTTCCCAACCAATTTTCTTTTTGTTGGCTGTTATCACTAATCTTCTTAGGCCCCATGGTGACTTATTTATACAACTAATATAAAAACACCAAAAATGTGAAGAAACACGAAATAGTTTACAGTGAAGTTCTGGCACGTCATGTTTGGTTGAGTGCCGAGCAAACAGTCGACTACCGAGCGATTTTTTTTACCTAACAAAGCGTTTGAATACTGAACTGTTCGAATAGGGAGCTGTTTGAGCACCGAGGTTCCACTGTGTCTGTTGCCCCTCTATAAACATGCACATCTTGAAGTCAACCCATTAATTTTTTATCCACCAATACACAATCAAACACTTTCATTACGTGCTATATCGTATCTTATAAATTTATTTATCCTCATTTTCTTAAAATATACATTATTCATTACCAAACCTCTTTCTATACACAGTTCAATTAAGGCCCCCAATTTTCATTTTTCCCTGGCACACCAAACTTACTTACTACTCCCTCCACAACAGTTGTACACACTTTAGCATTTAGGTCTCTCACTACAAGTACTCACTTGGTTCAAAACTCCCCACACACTCAACATCTCCCAAAATCTCTCTCTACACTTCTCTCTTCTCCTGGTGTATAACACTTACTGTAACCCACTTTTCACATCCCACCCTTATTTTGCTCTACATAATCCTTGAATTTATACATTTATATTCCCTCTTTTCCTTCCATAACTGATCCTTCAACATTATTGCTACTCCCTCCTTTGATCTAACTATATTAGAAACCCTGACCTAATCCCATTCATTTCTCCCCACTGACACTCTCCTACCCCTTCTCCTTTGTTTCACTTAGATCCAGGACATCCAGTTTCTTTTCATTCATAACATCCACAATCATCTCTCTCATATCATCTGCACTACATCCACACACATTCAAACATCCCAACTTAAAGGTTTTATTTTTATTTTTAGTAAGCTGTACGGGAAAAAGGATTACTAGCCCATTGCTCCCGGCATTTTAGTTGACTTTTGCAACACGCATGACTTATGGAGGAAATATATATATATGCAAGACATGAAGAGGTTAATAACATTATCAAGAGGAGCCTCACAACAGCCGGATGCCCAGCAGTAAGGGAACCACCCCAACTATGCAGATCTGATGGCAGCCAAAAGCGTCCAGATGGTATCACCCTTCAAGCCTGGACAGACGGCAAGCAGGTGGTGTGGGACTACACATGTGCATCTACCTTGGCTGATATCTATCTCCAATACACCAGGGAGGAAGGAGGGGCAGCTGCCACCTTCAGGGAGTCCCAGAAGTCGAGAAAATATGGAGAACTTGCCCATCATTATATGTTTGTTCCCATAGGCTCAGAGACCCTTGGCTCATGGGGAAAGAGTGCATCTAGGTTCCTCAAGGAGCTGGGCAAAAGACTCAACAGGGTAACTAGGGATCCCAGGGCAGCTAGTTTTCTGTTCCAGCGACTCAGCGCTGCTGTTCAGAGGGTAATGCATGCTGTATTCTGGGCACGCGCCCCAGCTCGGAAGAGCTGGATGAGATTTTCGCATTATAATCAGTGACAAACATGTAACAATATGTGCTAGACATGTATCTCTCACCTCGTGTACTGTATATGCCATCTTTATATCAACAATGTATCTCTTAAATCTTTTTACCATATTATGTAATAAAATATACCTATTGGTAAAAAAAGATGGGGTGGTAGGAGAAGTGGAATATTCAAATGGCATCAGGAAGAAATCCAAATATTCTTTCTTGAAGCCTTTTATCCACTTCTCCGAGGCTATGGGTCCCACAATTTGTACCAGAGGTAGACCCCATCCTCTCTCTCTATATATATATACGTATATATATATATGTATATAATATATATATATATATATATATATATATATATATATATATATATATATATATATATATATATATATATATATATATATATATATATATATATATATATATATACATATACATATCATACATACACATACAAGTGGAGAGGGAGCAGGAATAGGAAGGGAGAAACGAAACTACAAAAGGGGGACTACACAGGCATGAGGAACTTCCTACAAGACGTTCAGTGGGAGAGAATTGGCAGGAAAACCAGTAAAAGAAATGATGGAATATGTGACAACCAAATGCAATGAGGCAGAGGAGAGGTTTGTCCCCAAGGGAAACAGAAGTAATGGGAAGACCAGAACGAGTCCTTGGTTCACCCAGAGGTGTAGGGAGGCAAAGTAAGTGTAATAGAGAATGGAAAAAGTACAGAAGACAAAGGACCCAGGAAAATAAAGAGATTAGCCGAAGAGCCAGAAACGAATATGCACAGGTAAGAAGGGAGGCTCAGCGACAATATGAAAATGATATAGCATCAAAAGTCAAGTCTGACCCGAAGCTGTTGTATAGCCACATCAGGAGAAAACAACAGTCAAGGACCAGGTAATCAGGCTGAGAAAGGAAGGTGGGGTTCACAATAAACGACCAAGAGGTATGTGAGGAGCTCAACATGAGATTTAAAGAAGTATTTACACAGGAGACAGGTAGGACTCAGGAATTCAGAATAGGAGGTATACCAACAAGTGCTGGATGAAATACACACAACCGAGGAGGAGGTGAAGAAGCTGCTATGTGAACTCGATACCTCAAAAGCGGTGGGACCGGACAACATTTCTCCGTGGGTCCTTAGAGAGGAGCAGAGATGTTGTGTGTGCCACTAACACAAATCTTCAACACATCCATTGAAACTGGGCAACTACCTGAGGCGTGGAAGATGGCAAATGTAGTCCCAATTTTAAGAAAGGAGACAGACACGAGGCATTAAACTACAGACCTGTGTCACTGACGTGTATAGTATGCAAAGTCATGGAGATCATCAGGAGGAGAGTGGTGGAGCACCTAGAAAGACACAAGCTTATAAATGACAACCAGCACGGTTTCAGGGAAGGAAAATCCTGTGTCACAAACCTACTGGAGTTTTATGATAAGGTAACAGAAGTAAGACACGAGAGAGGGTGGATAGACTGCATTTTTGGACTGCAAGAAGGCGTTCGACACAGTTCCTCACAAGAGGTTAATGCAAAAGCTAAAGGATCAGGCACACGTAACAGGAAAAACACTGCAATGGATCAGAGAATATCTGACAGGGAGGCAACAACGAGTCATGGTACGTGACGAGATGTCAGAGTGGGCACCTGTGACAGTGGAGTTCCACAAGGGTCAGTCCCTAGGACCTGTACTGTTTTTGGTATATGTGAATGACATAACGGAAGGATAGACTCAGAAGTGTCCCTGTTTGCAGATGATGTGAAGTTAATGAGAAGAATAAAATCAGTCGAGGATCAGGCAGGACTACAAAGAGACCTGGACAGGCTGCAAGCCTGGTCCAGTAACTGGCTCCCTTTAATTTAACCCTGCCAAATGTAAAGTCATGAATATCGGGAAGGGCAAAGAAGACCGCAGACAGAGTATAGTCTAGGTGGCAAAGACTGCAAGCCTCACTCAAAGAAAAAGATCTTGGGGTGAGTATAATACCGAGCCATCTCTGAGGCACACATCAATCAGATAACTGCTGCAGCATACGGGCGGCTGGCAAACCTAAGAATAGCGTTCCAATACCTCACTAAGGAATCATTCAAGACTCTGTATACCATATACGTCAGGCCCATACTGGAGTATGCAGCACCGGTTTGGAACCCACACCTGGTCAAGCACGTCAAGAAATTAGAGAAAGTGCAAAGATTTGCAACAAGACTAGTCCCAGAGCTAAGGGGATTGTCCTACGAAGAAAGGTTAAGGGAAATCGGCCTGACGACACTAGAGGACAGGAGGGTTGGGGAGACATGATAACGACATATAAAATACTGCAGGAATAGATAA
>WNWK01040189.1:0-17090 GCA_009830355.1 Cherax destructor | reverse complement strand
GAAATATCAAACAAGGGAAGTGTTTTTGGGTATGCCCAAATGAGACAGAACTGTGGAATAAAATCACATTGATGTTAAAAGATGACAACATCAAAATGGCCTTCATAAAACATGACAGCTTTATAACAGTTGGGAAAGTAAAAATCTGGGCCAGATGGTGCTATCGCCCCAGGTACAGATGTTGCCCAGGTAGACAGTAACTGTTTCAGTGGAGAAACAGGTGTAGACAAGGACACACAAAACCACCACCCAAGACGACGGGACAGCAACAACACCAATCATGACTGAATCTCCTCAAACCACACTGCCTTCAAAGAATTTGACCCATCTGAAATGATCTCAGGTATGACAAATGATCCTGTCACTCTTAAGTCATACATCACCAACCTAACTGAGGAAAACATGAATCTTCGTACAACACTATCTAAGCATGAAACTAAGTTAGCCCACCTTGAAAACAAGATCCTAAGCTTTGAGCAGAAGTTTACATCAGCTGGAATGGCTGATTTTGGAAAGACCCTCCAATCAGTCATAGCCAGCCATACTGAACAAATAACATCCCTAAACACGAAGGTTGAAGATGCTGTCAAGGACTGGAAGACCAACATGGATACCCAGCTGACTGACTATTTTTCTAACCAAGAAGATAAAATGAGCAAGATAAGTTATCCAACGCGGTAATAATTAGCAGTGCACTCTTTCCAAGTGGCATAAACCATACCAACTGCAAAGATGCTGCTCTTCAGACCATAAAAGACCACTTAAATTTAGTAGTACCAGCATCTGAAATAACAGAATCACGATTACTTGGCACACAAGGTAGAAAAAAGAGTGTTATGCTTAGATTTCACACGATAGACAGTAAAACCGATCTTATTAAAACATCAATTAGTGCAAAAAAAGATCTTTATGTAAACGAGTGTCTCACAAAAAACGTCAGAACCTCCTATACAGAGTAAGAAAGCTTAAACGTGAGAATAATGACAAAATCCACCAGTGCTTCACCCGAGAAGGGAAAATCCTAGTTAAGAAAACAAATGTAGGCCGTGTTTACTATATCACGAATGAAAATGAACTGTCCACATTCCTTCGAGATGCTAACCTTACAGAGACTGAATAATATCAATGACCTAATCCTTAGTCTGCGTTAGTGCAACAGTTGTATTAGTAACTGCAACCTCACAATCTTATATTTCTCACAAAACTGATTGTATATTAATGTAATTAACTTCAAAATTGTATATTAATGTAATTAACTTCATATTTGTTCTAATAATCTGCTACCTCACTATATTAAATTTCCCACTAAATATAATTGTACAACCTATTTTTTACTATATATATATATATATATATATCTTTTAACTTATCTGTAACCATTTACTTTTATTTTTTTATTTTTAATATATATCTATCATTACCATTTCCCAACCCTAACTATTTACAATATTAGTAATTACTTTTACTTGAAATATAATTACAACCTTTTCACTATTGTTTTTCTTTTTATATTCTTATAATCAAACAATTACCTCATTGTGTATGTGACTTACTTTATATTTCCTTTATAAGCAACTACCTGATAAGTGCAATCATTTACTTATATTTTATAAATACCTTTTACCATTAGCCAACTTCAGTCACTTTATTAACTTCAATTTAATCAAAACTACTTTTAATCCTTGCATTCAGTGACCTCTTATTGCATTTCATATACTAAAAGTTTCAACCAGTGCAATATTGAATCAAAAATTTATTTTTCCATACCAATTTAATACTAGTCATTGAAGTTATTCTAACCATTCATTAGACAGTTAAATTAGTATATCATTAACATTATTCAAATATCCTATATCACTGTAAAAATTCCTGTAAACACTTGCACATAATTGTTTTAATCCATTAGCAAGTAAGACTTTAATCTAATACCATATCATTAAGTTTAGCATAATCTATTGTTCCCAAGTCTAGTTATAGAATCACATTAATTCCTATGATTACAGGCATTGATCCTGATATCAACCTATTATTAAATGACTTACATGATTCCAACAGCAACTGTAACTATTACACAGCTGATCAAGCAAAGACATTACTCAGAGCCAACAATAACTAAACTATCTTCAATTACAATGTTAGATCTTTGAGCAAACATTATGATGACCTCACAGCACTACTCCAATCCCTACAGTCCAATATGTCAATCATCACACTCACTGAGACCGGCTAAAGCCTGATACTACAGATGTCTATGCCATCACAGGTTACACAGCCATTCACAACTGTAGGACAGACCAGCGAGGGGGTGGAACAGCAATATATTATACAGATCAACTTGAATGTATCGAAAACTCTTGCACAAGGGATGAACATGGAGAATATATTATAGCTAAATTTAAATCAAAGACCTGCAAAATCCCTCACAGTGATAAACATCTACAGATTACCACAGTCAAACATCCACCACTTTAGTGAAAACTAGGAAACCTGATAATGGACTCACGCCTTAACAAGGATCAACTGCCCCTAATGCCATGGCATGCCAGTGGCTCTCCTTGCATTACAGTTTTATAATTGTATTATATTTGTAACTACCAATAACATTGTACACTTGTAACATGCATTGAAATAAAATTATTATTATTATTATTATTATTATTTGCTGCTCACAGGATATTTCAACATAAATCTCCTACATGACCAAGACCACGCAGGTAACTGAATTCACAAACACTATGAGCAACTGCTTATTACTACCAACAATATCAAAACCTACAAGAATCTCCAATAATAGTACCTCGTTACTAGACCACATCTGAACTAACACAATATCCCCTATAAAATCATTCATAATCACAGAAAACACCACAGACCACTACCCTACCTTTTTCATAACTAACCTAGGCATTCTGCCCCAAGAAATTGCAAAAGTTACCTTCAGACTACATAATGAGTCAGCTGTTAATAATTTTATATCAGCTATGACGAACATTGACTGGCTTAATGAATTAGACACACATTCAGAAACTAATGAATGCATCAAGAACTTTCTTAAAAAACACACAACCTCTATAACAGACATTGCCCGAAAAACTAAACAGATCACAGCTAAGAGACTTAACAATCCCTGGCTAACACCCAGCATCCTTAAATCCATAAACAAGAGGCACCAATATGAAAAACAATATAGAAGGGGTCTAATAACCAGAGAACAATCCAAACGCTACTCATCAATCCTTACTAGCCTGATAAGAAGGTCCAAAAAATTGTATTATGAGAACAGACTCCAGACCGTAAAAGGTGATATGAAAAAGACCTGGAAAACCCTATCTACAATTCTAGGAAATAAAAAGATATCCACGAACAATACCATCAAATTATCAAAAACAGACGAACCCCTACTCTCACCAACTGAGACAGCAAAGAGACTTAATGTTGTCTTCTCCACCATAGGAAAGAATCTAGCGAGTAAAATCCCAAGCTCGAACACTCGTCCAACAGACTACCTCACCAACATCTACCCTAATACACTATTCCTAGCTCCTACCAACTCATTTGAAGTCTCGCTCATAATCAACACCCTTAAAAACAAAGCAGGAGACATAAACAGCTTACCACCCTTTATGTACAAAAAAGCTTCACACGTACTGTCACCAATTATAGCAGCATTATTCAATAAAGCCATTGAATCTTCTACCTTCCATCAATTCTCAAATAGCTAGGGTCACCCCGATCCACAAAGGAGGTGACCAAACTGACTTGAACAATTATAGACCAATCTCAAATTTACCACTGCTTTCTAAAATCTTCGAAAAAATAATTCATAAACAGATCTATTCCTACCTCGTCTCACACAATGTACTAAACCCCTGTCAATTTTGATTCAGGACCAACAAGAGCACAAACGATGCTATAACACACATGTTAGAGTTAATATACACCGCACTTGAGAAGAAAGAAGTTCCGCTGGGAATCTTCATAGACCTACGCAAAGCATTTGATACAGTCGACCATGATTTATTGCTCACAAAATTAGCGCACTACGGTATTAGGGGCACCCCTCAAATACCTAAAGTCGTACCTTAGGAACAGAAGCCAGTACGTGTACACAAATGGAGAGAACTCTTCCACACAACAAATTACAGTCGGTGTCCTCAAGGTAGTGTCCTGGGGCCACTCCTATTCCTCATTTACATAAACGACCTACCGAATGCATCACAACTACTCAAACCCATTTTGTTTGCAGATGACACAACATATGTCTTCTCTCATCCAAATCCAGTCATACTGGCCAACACTGTTAATGCCGAATTACAGAAAATATCAACATGGATGACGACAAATAAGCTTACTCTCAATACGGACAAGACCTACTTCATTCAGTTTGGAAACAAAGCTACAAATGTTCCACTTAACATAACGCTAAATGGTTCACCCATCAAAAGACTCACAGAGGGAAAATCCTAGGAATCCACCTTGACAGTAGCCTTAAATTCCAAACACACATACAACAAATTTCCAAGAAAATCTCAAGGACAGTAGGTATATTATCTAAGATACGCTATTATGTGCCTCAACCAGCTCTCATTGCACTATATCATTCTCTTATCTACCCTTATCTCACCTATGGAATCTGTGCATGGGGCTCAACAACATTAAATCACCTTAGACCACTCATAACCCAGCAAAAGGCTGCAGTCAGAATGATAACAAATTCCCACTCTAGACAGCATACTCCACCTATTTTCAGAACCTTAAAACTACTCACAATAAAAATATTCATACCTATTCATGTGCCTTCTACATACATAAAACTCTACATGCTAATATCAACCCTCAGCTCAAAATTCTCCTCAACAACTTTAATAGGTCCCACGACCATGACACAAGACACAGATCACTATTTGACATACCCAGAGTCCATACTAACCAATGTAAAAATTCTATGCATATAAAGGGCCCCAGAATCTGGAATTCATTACCAGTAAATATCAAGTTAACCTTGTCGGAAAATCAATTCAAGACTCTTCTCAAAAATCACCTACTCACCCTATACTAAATACTCATACTGTAATAAACTTTCAAACCCAATATTATTTTACTTAAGATGATCTCAATTTGATATGTTCATCCTCCTTAACACTTGTTGCAATTTCATATCATCTTATTGTCATTTAAAATCTTATAGTATCATCATTTTCTTAATTTGAAATAAAATATATAACTAGAAGAAACTCAATAAATTTTTCTAGTATTGTTATTATACTAGTATAGCATCAACATATTTAACTTGAAATAAAATATGCAACTAGACTAAACTCAACCAATTTCTCTTGTATTGTCTTTTAATAGTATGTATAATCATATTATAATTTAAAATAATACAGAACTAGAATAAACTCAATCAATTTCTTTAGCATTAAGTACTTAGTGAATAAGTCTTTAGAATAAACTGCCCTAATGCCATGGCATGCCAGTGGCTCTCCTTGCATTACAGTTTTATAATTGTAACTACCAATAACAGTGTACACTTGTAACATGCATCGAAATAAAAATATTATTATTATTATTACAAACTAGCAATACCATGGTAGATAGTAAACAGGGGATTGCCCCGGGAAATACTGAAGATAAATTACCAGAAACGAATGAAGGCTCCAGTGTTAGCGCTAGTGCTGAAGATATAAACGAGACAGGAACACACGGACCAATAGGGAATACAATGAGGAACACAGTCACAAAAACAAGGGCAAACGGAAACCAGGCCTATGTGAATATTGTGCACTTGGTATCTGCAGGCATGGAATATCTGGGAAATCAGATGGGACATGCAATTATGATCACCCCAGAAAATGCCATGCCCATATGAAAACAGGAAAATGCAACCTCCCATCCTGTAAGCTTATCCACGCTGAAATGTGCCACTCATCAGTTCAGGAAAGACAATGCTATAACTTATATTGCCAGACATACCACCTAAAGGGTACAAGACGACACAGAACATCCAGACCATGGCAAAACCTGGGTAGCCACAGCCACTCTGGAGAGAGAAGTTTTTAGTCCCAGGAAGGAAAAAAGCTGGCAGGAAATGACAGAAATCGTACACCAACTGCAATAATTTCTGGAGTGGAATCACAGTCAATGGCCTCCACTCCAACACAACAGATATTAGTGCCAGGAAAAAGAACCCCCATACCACCAATCCAATGACATTCAACTTTGCAAATATACAGGGTCTAAAGCCAGCAACAAACAACAAGATACCTTACAACCGTGGACTGCTTACAGAGTCAAATGCTATGTTTGCGGCTTTCACAGAGACCCACATAAGAGAGCACTTGGACAATGAAATAAGGATCCGGCTATAACCTATACAGATGTCACAGAGTGAACATCTGTCACTTATATGTTCAGAACTGCTAAATGCCTCATATGATGTAGTTGAAGTATTAGCAATAAAGATCGAGAATCAAAACCTGGTCATCATAATTGTGTACAAGCCTCCGGATGCAACGTCCCAACAATTCCAGGAACAGCTTCTGAAAATTGACCACTGTCTGGAAAATCTTCCAGCTCCTGCCCCCAACATCTTGCTCCTGGGGATTTTAACCTAATGCACCTAAAATGGAGGAATATTGCAAACAATGTGGTAGCAAAGATAACACCAGGAGGCAGCCAGATGAAAACTCGCAGACACATGAACTTTTAAATCTCTGCACCAAATTCACCTTAAACCAGCAAATAGTAGAGCCTACAAGATTAGAGAATATGCTGGACCTCATCTTCACCAACAATGATGATCTGATACGAAATGTCATCATATCAAAAACAATATACTCAGATCACAACATAATAGAGGTTCAGACATGTATGCGGGAGCCCCAGATCGACAAAATGTGATCAGCCACGAGGAGCTTTCTCCAAATTCAACTTCAATAACAAAAACATAAGGTGGGACCAAGTAAACCAAGTCCTAAATTATATAAACTGGGAAGATTGCCTAAGCATCACAAATCCTAACCTATGTCAAAAACAAATTAACTCTGTGGCACTTGAGGTTTGCTCAAGGCAAATTCCCTTAAGGAAAAGGAGGAGATGATGTAAACTAAAAGAGAGAGGCGCTCCTATACAGGCGAAGGCAGAGAATAACGGAGCGACTACAAGAGGCCAATATATCTGAAATACGTACTGGTCAGAGAAATAGCAAACATCAAATTAAAACTAAAGGAATCTTACAGGAATCAAGAAACGCAGGAAGAACTAAAAGCCATAAATGAAATTCAAAGAAACCCAAAGTATTTTTTTTCTTATGCCAAAATCAAAGTCGAGAACAGTAGTGTACTTTTCTTCTGTATGACTTCTCAAAGGATGCCGCCTTTGCCCCCGCTGTGTTATTGAACCCTCCCCCGCCATGTTAATGACCCTTCCGAGCTACCCCCGCCGCGCCCGCCCACATCCCGCTGCACCCCGCCCGTGCCCTCCGTGCCCTGGGCCCACCCGAGCCGCCCTGCGCTGCCTTCTGCAGCGCCTTCTGCGGATCGCACCTGTGCCCAGAACTGCCTTCTGCAGCGCCTGCTGTGGATCGCCCCGTCCTCGATATTTTTTCGAATTTTCAATTTTTTTTTTTGGTATATGGGAAGATTTTGAGTCACCCTCCATCTCCTTATGGGGGTAATATTATTTCTCTCTTTAAGTAAATTGAACTAAGACTAACAAGTTGAAACAGGCGAGGTGTGCCCCTATGGGGTGTGGTAAAGCCTCCCACGGGAGTACAACAGGTTGAAACAGGTGAGCCCCAGGTATGACATCACGTGATGTTCACCCGTGACGTCACTGGCCAACAAGCTTAAACATGGGGAGAGTACAACAGGTTGATTCATGTCAGGTCACTCTGTGTCCCCCTTAATAAATGAACAAAGTTACTTTTCATCTTGTTGAACACAGGATAACACTAATACACATTTTTCTTCATTTATTTATTATACATTTAATACATATACAAATATAAAAGGTACACTTTCCATGTTTTCGGGTAACAATAAAAAGTTCCAGTCTTACATTAATAATTTTTCAGGTAACAAAAGAAGTTCCCATACGGGCGTTACATATACAATTTTTCCTCTCTTTCATTAACAATTTTTCAGGTAACAAAGGGAGTCCCTATACGGGTAATACAAATCATTGACTAAAATCAACACAGGGATATCACTCTATTCTGCTACGTTTAGATGGTGGAATGTCAGGGTGCCCATTAGCCAAGGATTTCTTGGTATCCAAGTGATACCTTTCATCATCAAAGGCTGACAAGCCTCTCTTTTTAATCTTTACTGTACATATTTCACCGTTTACGTTACTTATAGACTTACAAGTAAATAATTCCTTATCTACATTTTTCAAAACATTCTTATATCTTTCATGAGTTAATAATGGCATGAAATGTACTGGAATACCCTTGGCTCTGCTGACAGTATTTGATCTTCCAGCAATCTTTACAGAGTACATTATAGCTTTCAGAGCTACTAATTCACTAATATTATAATCACACATTTCAGATTTCAATAAACCTAATTCTCCTATCCTATTATTATCATACAAGGGATGATCAGAACTGAAATTCGAAAAATCCACGTATCCTAACAAAGGTTCTCTTTTTAATTCAGTATACAAATCCTTACATTTCAAACTAAAAATATAGGAATCAGTGTCTGTATACAAAAGTTTTACATCTTCACCATAATGTTGTTTTAAAATTTTATACCAAAAATGGTATAATTTCTTTTTGGCAATCTCGAGAATTTGAAAACCGAGATAAAGAGGTTGCTCGACTTTTAATTTTGCTTTGTTCAATGTACAAATCACTCTTTCTTGATTCAATTGTTTGATATTTTTAAGTTAGTTGTTGAGTTTGATATCTTTATTATGCACCCCATACCCATTATGTGGGCAGTATTCAAAAGATTACAGAGGTACATAATGGGTCCAGGGACTGGACCCCAAAGTTTTGATAGCTGAGCAAGTTACAAAGGTAATGAACTAACAAGCTACAAAGGTAATGAACTCAGAATTTACAAAGGTAATGAAACATGTAAGTAAATTTACTTACTTACGTTTATACATGGTTACAATCATGAACAAATTATAAAGCAATGAACAATTCACTAGTTTACACCCGGTCACAACTGTAATGAGTTCTTGGTGCAAATTTTATTGTTGGGTCACACACACACACATATACATACACACTTACATATACACATACACATACACATACAGTCAGTCGCATCTTGTAGGGCTCCGTGAATATAAGTGTTTTTGAGGGCTACACAAGGGTACTACAGGGGTTATCAAGTGTGTCAGGGTAGTGAACAACCCTTGAAGTGATTCACGAGTTGCCCTGAGCCACATAAGTGTGGGAAGAGCCATAATTTTATAAGTGAACTAGAAATAAATATTTGGTGGCGGGGTCAGTGGGCCTAGTGTGCTCCAGGCGACGTTGCCACGTGTGTCACCCTAGATAATAAAGTGAAATAAATATGTGACAAGTGAAAGAAATACAGTGAATAGGTTATATTATATATCGACAAGAAACGAAAGTGGATATACGCCAGAACATCACATTGAGTTGGACAATCTACAGGATACTACACGCTGGCCAAGCTGCATCGCATCGCAAGTATTCACCTATGCGTGGTTTTCGGGGTGTCGGGAGTAAGATCAATTACCTAACCGCTAAGCTGTTTGTGAACGGTCAACTCTCATAGTAAGATAAGGAATAGGATATCAAGTACTCAGTAACAAATAGCAATTGGTAATTTCTAGTAGAAAAGGGCGAGCAGACAAGTGAATCATAGAATACATTAACTGGTAGATCAGGTGTGTCAGGTCAGGTCAGGTAGAGGAGCACTGTAGACTACGTGTTACTCGCAGACCTCACATACCACTCATACACCATAACACAATTTCACCACTACTTTTCACACAATAAATCCACACACATATAGTTCCACACACACACACACACACACACACACACACACATTAACTGGTAGGTCAGGTGTGTCAGGTCAGGCCAGGTAGAGAAGCACTGCAGACAATGTGTCATGCAAACTCCACATACACACCCATACACCATAACACACAATTTCACCACTACTATTCACACATACATACACACACAAACATACATACACACAGGGGTTACATAGGGATAGGCAGTGGGAGAATGTAAGAGAGAGATCAGTCTTTGTTTACGGGCTCCAGGAAGCTGAAGGGGAAACTTATGAAGCAAGAAGACAAGGGGAGAAAAATGCGATTGAAAACATCATGAAAGCAATAGGAGAAGATGACATGACCCAGCTGGCAAATTTTCTGAGAATACGGGTTTGCAAGAGGAAGAATCCGGCCAGTCAAAGTAATTTTCAAAGCAGAATTGACTCGAAACAGGATCCTGCAGGAGAAAGCAAGACTAAGGGATATGTCAGAGTACCGGAGGGTGTATCTCGACCGCGACAGAACACGGGAAGAAAGACAGAAACTGAAAGAGAGGGTACAGAGACAAAAGGAGGAAAGAGAGATGGACAGGAGAACCCAGACTCAGGAGGAAGCTCTAACACAACCACCTTCAGATGTTCCCCAACCTGGACAACCCCAATGCAACCAAACAACCTAACCCAAAACACACATGCCATACCCAATGATTCCACCCACCTCATTACAAACTCCACCTTCACACCAACCACCCATAGTTCCCCATCAGATCTCCCACTTTCCCAACCCCAACATACCCCCAGACTACGGTTTTAGAAAAGAAGTTAAAGGTTTGGTATACAAATGCAGATGGTATAACAAATAAATGTGAGGAGTGGCATGAAAGAATAAAGGAGACATCCCCAGACATAATAGCACTCACAGAAACGAAACTCACCAGGATGATAACAGATGCAATCTTCCCACCCGGATATCAAATCCTCAGGAAAGATAGAGGGAGCAGAGGGGAGAGGAGTTGCACTGCTCATTAAGAACAGGTGGGGATTTGAGGAAGTGGAAGGAATGGATGGAATGGGTGAAAGGGACTACATAGTAGGAACAATTCAGTCTGAGGGCCATAAGGTGATAATTGCTGTAATGTACAACCCGCCACAGAACTGCAGGAGGCCAAGAGAAGAATACGACGAGAGCAACAGAGCAATGGTAGACACACTAGCCGAGGTAGCCAGAAGAGCCCACATGGGGAGAGCAAAGTTACTAGTTATGGGTGATTTCAATCACAAAGAGATTGATTGGGAAAACCTAGAGCCCCATGGGGTCCTGAATCATGGAGAGCCAAGATGATGGATGTGGTACTGGAAAACCTCATGCATCAACATGTTAGAGACACTACCAGAGAGAGGTGGGGATGATCCAGCAAGACTGGACCTAGTATTCACCTTGAGTAGTTCGGACATCGAGGATATCACGTATGAAAGGCCCCTTGGAGCTAGTGATCATTTGGTTCTGTGTTTTGATTATATAGTTGAGCTACAAGTGGAGAGGGAGCAGGAATAGGAAGGGAGAAACGAAACTACAAAAGGGGGACTACACAGGCATGAGGAACTTCCTACAAGACGTTCAGTGGGAGAGAGAATTGGCAGGAAAACCAGTAAAAGAAATGATGGAATATGTGACAACCAAATGCAAAGAGGCAGAGGAGAGGTTTGTCCCCAAGGAAACAGAAGTAATGGGAAGACCAGAACGAGTCCTTGGTTCACCCAGAGGTGTAGGGAGGCAAAAAGTAAGTGTAATAGAGAATGGAAAAAGTACAGAAGACAAAGGACCCAGGAAAATAAAGAGATTAGCCGAAGAGCCAGAAACGAATATGCACAGGTAAGAAGGGAGGCTCAGCGACAATATGAAAATGATATAGCATCAAAGTCAAGTCTGACCCGAAGCTGCTGTATAGCCACATCAGGAGGAAAACAACAGTCAAGGACCAGGTAATCAGGCTGAGAAAGGAAGGTGGGAGTTCACAATAAACGACCAAGAGGTATGTGAGGAGCTCAACATGAGATTTAAAGAAGTATTTACACAGGAGACAGGTAGGACTCCAGGAATTCAGAATAGGGAGGTATACCAACAAGTGCTGGATGAAATACACACAACCGAGGAGGAGGTGAAGAAGCTGCTATGTGAACTCGATACCTCAAAGCGGTGGGACCGGACAACATTTCTCCGTGGGTCCTTAGAGAGGGAGCAGAGATGTTGTGTGTGCCACTAACACAAATCTTCAACACATCCATTGAAACTGGGCAACTACCTGAGGCGTGGAAGATGGCAAATGTAGTCCCAATTTTTAAGAAAGGAGACAGACACGAGGCATTAAACTACAGACCTGTGTCACTGACGTGTATAGTATGCAAAGTCATGGAGAAGATCATCAGGAGGAGAATGGTGGAGCACCTAGAAAGACACAAGCTTATAAACGACAACCAGCATGGTTTCAGGGAAGGAAAATCCTGTGTCACAAACCTACTGCAGTTTTATGACAAGGTAACAGAAGTAAGACACGAGAGAGGGGTGGATAGACTGCATTTTTTGGACTGCAAGAAGGCGTTCGACACAGTTCCTCACAAGAGGTTAATGCAAAAGCTAAAGGATCAGGCACACGTAACAGGAAAAACACTGCAATGGATCAGAGAATATCTGACAGGAGGCAACAACGAGTCATGGTACGTGACGAGATGTCAGAGTGGGCACCTGTGACGAGTGGAGTTCCACAAGGGTCAGTCCTAGGACCTGTACTGTTTTTGGTATATGTGAATGACATAACGGAAGGGATAGACTCAGAAGTGTCCCTGTTTGCAGATGATGTGAAGTTAATGAGAAGAATCAAATCAGTCGAGGATCAGGCAGGACTACAAAGAGACCTGGACAGGCTGCAAGCCTGGTCCAGTAACTGGCTCCTTGAATTTAACCCTGCCAAATGTAAAGTCATGAATATCGGGGAAGGGCAAGAAGACCGCAGACAGAGTATAGTCTAGGTGGCCAAAGACTGCAAGCCTCACTCAAAGAAAAGATCTTGGGGTGAGTATAATACCGAGCACATCTCCTGAGGCACACATCAATCAGATAACTGCTGCAGCATACGGGCGGCTGGCAAACCTAAGAATAGCGTTCCAATACCTCACTAAGGAATCATTCAAGACTCTGTATACCATATACGTCAGGCCCATACTGGAGTATGCAGCACCGGTTTGGAACCCACACCTGGTCAAGCACGTCAAGAAATTAGAGAAAGTGCAAAGGTTTGCAACAAGACTAGTCCCAGAGCTAAGGGGATTGTCCTACGAAGAAAGGTTAAGGGAAATCGGCCTGACGACACTAGAGGACAGGAGGGTTAGGGAGACATGATAACGACATATAAAATACTGCGAGGAATAGATAAGGTGGACAGAGACAAGATGTTCCAGAGAGGGGACACAGAAACAAGGGGTCATAATTGGAAGTTGAAGACTCCTATGAGTCAAAGGGATGTTAGGAAGTATTTCTTCAGTCATAGAGTTGTCAGGAAGTGGAATAGCTTAGAAAGCGACATAGTGGGGCAGGAACCATACATAGTTTTAAGACTAGGTTTGATAAAGCTCATGGAGCAGGAGAGAGAGGACCTAGTAGCAATCAGTGAAGGGGCGGGGCCAGGAGCTATGAATCGACCCCTGCAACCACAAATAGGTGAGTACAAAATACAGTGGGGGGTACAAGAGCCCAGGGCCAACAGAACCCTTAAATAGTCAGGTGTAGTAGACCATACTGCTGCTATGCCGTTTTAGTGGTGTTATTTGACGCAGCTTATAAGAACTATAAATAATTTTATTCACATTTTTGTCTGGTGGAAACAAACTGGGAGTGCAATGTTACCAGTTCACGTTCAACATCAGTTATTATACCTAGTTACCCAACAAACCACACACCAACACCAGTTACACATCAACCAGTTAAACCCAGAAAAACTGGAACAAAACGATGGCGTTTTATTAACAATGTATTGTGAAGACTGTATAGTGGTGTGGAGGCCCAATAGATTTGCAGCAGTTGACACCCTGGTCAAGCAGGTTTGGGAAACTAGACAGAGAGGAAATGGCTCAGAAAATTTTCCCACCCAGGGGTTTGTTTATAAGAGGTTGAGGAAACAAAAACCTAATCCTGAGTCTCTACGCAAACAAAATACTGCAGAATTGAAGGTCAACGTAAGCCAGAGAAAAAGAAACAGGGGCACAATTGGAAGTGAACGACTCAGATGGGGTCAGGGATGTTGAAGCATTTCTTGACCACAGGTAGTCAGGAAAAGTGATAGTCACACAGGTATAGTTAAAGGCAGGAACCTGGAGTCTACCTGGAGAGAATTCCAGGGGTCAACGCCCCCGCGGCCCGGCCCTGTGACCAGGCCTCTTGTTGGACCAGAGCCTGATCAACCAGGCTGTTACTGCTGGCCTCACGCAGTCCAACGTACGAACCACAGCCCGGCTGATCAGGTACCGACTTGAGGTGCCTGTCCAGTGCCTGCTTGAAGACAGCCAGGGGCTTGTTGGTAATCCCCTGATGTATGCTGGAGGCAGTTGAACAATCTTGGGCCCTCACACTTATTGTGTTGTCCCTCAACGTGCTAGTGGCACCTGCTCTTCATTGGGGAATGTTACATCGCCTGCCGAGTCTTTTGCTTTCGTAGGAGTGATTTTTGTGTGCAAGTTTGGTACTAAGCCCTCGAGAATTTTCCATGTGTATATAATAATGTATCTCCCCGCCTGCGTTCTAGGAGTACAGGTTTAGGAACTTCAGCGTTCCCAGTAGTTGAGGTGGTTTATCGCACTTATGCGTGCCGTGAAGGTTCTCTGCAATTTTCAAGGTCAGCAATTTCACCGCCTTGAAAGGTGCAGTTAGTGTGCAGCAATATTCCAGCCTAGATAGAACAAGCGATCTGTAAAGTGTCAACATGGGCTTGGCATCCCTGGTTTTGAAGGTTCTCATTATCCATCCTGTCATTTTTCGAGCAGATGCAATTGCTACATTGTTATGGTCCTTGAAGGTGAGATCCTCTGACATGAACACTCCCAGGTCTTTGACATTAGTTTTTCGCTCTATTGTGTGGTTGGAATTAGTTTTGTACTCCGATGAGATTTTAATTTCTTCACGTTTTCCGTATCTGAGTAATGAAATTTCTCATCATTGAACTTCATATTGTTTTCTGCAGCCCATTTAAAGATTTGGTTTATGTCTGCTTGGAGTCTTGCAGTGTCTTCAACGGTGGACACTGTCATACAGATTCGGGTGTCATCTGCAAAGGAAGACACAGCACTGTGGCTTATATCCCTGTCAATGTCTGATATGAGGATGAGGAATATTATGGGAGCAAGTACTGTGCCTTGTGGAACAGAGCTTTTCACAGTAGCTGCCTCAGACTTTACTCTGTTGACTACTACTCTTTGTGTTCTATGTGTTAGTGAAGATCTCTAATCTTAATCCTATTTATGTCTTATCCATCTGGAAAAACAGCTAGTTTAGTTTGATATCTTTATTATGCACCCCATACCCATCCTGTGGGCGGTAGTCAAAAGATTACAGAGGTACATAATGGGTCCAGGGACTGGGCCCCAAAGTTTTGATAGCTGAGCAAGTTACAAGGTAATGAATCATATAAGAAGTAAATTTACTTACTTACGTTTATACATGGTTACAATCATGAACAAATTATAAAGTAATGAGCATTCACAAGTCCACACCCGGTCACAACTGTAATGAGTTCTTGGTGCAAATATTAATTGTTGGGTCACACACACACACACAAATTAACACACACACACATACTCTAACACATATATATATACACACACACACACACACTACTACAGCTAGCAATAATCTTTGAGGAAGGTTTTTCAAAGAGTTGACAATGGAAACAGTGTTTGGAATTCTAAAGTGAGTAGAGAATTTTTTCACATTTCATTAAAAATAAGATGAATATTAACATTTGTATATAACTTGAGTCCACGTGAAGGCTGACACAATACATGGTTGACCGTAGTCTCTATGAATATCAAAATGGCGTACAGTTCTGACGAGCAGATGAGCGAAATATACGTGAAATAACGTTTCGCCTACACAATAGGCTTCTTTAGTCTAATTCATAGGTGACTAAATATGGACACAGTAGAAACAGCACAGGAACCTTGAAGAAGTAGATTTCGAGGTGGTCAGTCCCTCAGCCTGCAGAAGAATTAAGCTCAATAGTCTGGAACAATATAAAGCTGAAGCATGAGAGCTGAGCATTATATACTGCCAGCTGTAGGCACGGATAAATCACGATGTTCCAGGCTATGGAGCTGAGCACATTTCCAGGCTGAGGGACTGAACCTGGAAATCTACTTCTTCAAAGTTCTGAACTAATCACATCATATTTTCTTCGAAACTGTTTCTACTGTGTTCATATTTAGTAACTTCTGTGTTCTACTGAAGAATCCTACTGTGTAGGCCAAGTGTTTTAATAATAAAAATACTCAGCTGTTGCACGTGTCTTACTGTAGCAGCTGTGTTGTGTAAGCTGGCGGCGTTGTGTTGTGTAAGCTGGCGGCGTTGTGTTGTCTTGTTGTGTGAGCTAGCGGCGTTCTGTTGTGTTGTGTAAGCTGGCGGCGTTGTGTTGTGTAAGCTGGCGGCGTTGTGTTGTATAAGCTGGCGGCGTTGTGTTGTCTTTTGTTGTGTAAGCTGGCGGCGTTGTGTACGCTGGCGGCGTTGTGTTGTCTTGTGTTGTGTAAGCTGGCGGCGTTGTGTACGCTGGCGGCGTTGTGTAAGCTGGCGGCGTTGTGTAAGCTGGCGGCGTTCTGTTGTGTTGTGTAAGCTGGCGGCATTGTGTTGTCTTGTGTTGTGTAAGCTGGCGGCGTTGTGTTGTGTTGTGTAAGATGGCGGTGTTCTGTTGTGTTGTGTAAGCTGGCGGCGTTGTGTTGTCTTGTGTAAGCTGGCGGTTGTGTTGTCTTGTGTACGCTGGCGGCATTGTGTTATCTTGTTGTGTAAGCCAGCGGCGTTCTGTTGTGTTGTGTAAGCTGGCGGCGTTCTGTTGTGTTGGTAAG
>WNWK01040188.1:0-17090 GCA_009830355.1 Cherax destructor | reverse complement strand
CCTGCACTATGGAGAGTGTACCTGCACTATGGAGAGTGTACCTGCACTATGGAGAGTGTACCTGCACTATGGAGAGTGTACCTGCACTATAGAGAGTGTACCTGCACTATGGAGAGTGTACCTGCACTATGGAGAGTGTACCGAGACTGTTTTGTACCTGAGAGTGTCACTGGTGTTGTAGTGTCACTGGTGTGTGTTCATTGATGTAGTGACAACTGGTGGCACGACACAAGTGGAATAGTCGTGTGATTTGGTGTTGGTGTCGGATGACGCGGTGACTAGGTTTTAGAGACGGAGTCATGACACAGGGGGCGTGCCATGTGGCACAGAGAGTCGTGTGACACGGAGAGAAGGCGTGTTGTGTAACACAGAGACAAGGGTGTCTGATGACACGGAAGAGAATGCGTGTCATAACTAGAGGTGTGGTGGTGTCCTGTGTGACACGACGATGGCAGCGACGTTTGACACTGCACTGAATTTTATGATTGTTTTTACTTGTGATTTTTTACTACGTTATAAATGTGTATAAAGAGATTATATATGTTTTTACACAGATTATATAGATTTATGATTTTATTCAGAGTACTATATGTTTTTATATTAATATAATATAATAAATATTGAAAAGCTGATAGTTTACTTAGTATCCCAAACAGTCGTTAATTACAAATGCTTCTTTATTTGTAATATGTGTGGCCCGTCCGGGATCATATTGTTTGTCCGGGAAATGACTGTTTGGGATAAATCTTATATTACGTAGTACCTGAATCTTTGTGTGTCGGTCATTTTGTGGTGGGGGTGTTACGGCCCCTTATCTAACAATGGTTGTTAGGTAGTTACCTTACCGGCCGGCAGTCAAGGGGTTACGTCATCAGACCTGATGTTTGACTGCCGGGCCGGCGTGACTGACAGTGTCATCGAGACTCTCCCCTAGTCAACACTGGAGAGTCCACCAGCTTGTGATGTAGTCAGGGTGCTGTGAGGTCTACCTAAGCAGCCACACCTGCCGTTCGGATTAAGGCTCAGGTCTTTTGTCTTGAACTAGCGTCAGGTCGGCGTCAGGTCAAAGCACGTGGTACTCTCCTCATTGGGGGGATGCTTGGAGGACTATATAAGGCCGAGGAAACAACTAGAATGGAGATTCTGGCGGAGCTCTGGCCTGTGTGCGGAGCTCTGGGCTGGAGAGATTCTGGCGGAGCTCTGGCCTGTGTGCGGAGCTCTGGGCTGGAGAGATTCGGGCAGAGCTCTGGCCTGTGTGCGGAGCTCTGGGCTGGGGACATTCGGGCAGAGCTCTGGCCTGTGTGCAGAGCTCTGGGCACGAGATTCTAGCAGAGCGGCTGCCGGTGTGCAGAGCTCTGGGAGAGAGCTGCTGTAGAGTCTCTGGAGGAGACTGTTGGAGACACTGGGCAGAGTTCTGTTGGAGCAGGTCTTGGGACCTGTGGCTAGCAGTGTGACTGAGTTCCTGTGGTGAACTGTCCTCTGAACTATATTGTAAGTTATATTCTGTTCCGTCAGTTGATTGTATTCCCTGTCTCCCTGCTTATATGTACAATCCCCATTTATCTAAACCCAATAGTGTTCTCCTGTTCCCAAATATATTATTGTACAAGGACTTAAATAAACTGTGTTTGAGTGGAATAGTAATATTCACTGTCCCCGTTATATTCTTATTATTCTTTATGCTTATACATTATTTTATATTATATTTTATTTTAGGTAGAGAGAGGGTGAGTAGTGTTAGGTGGTAATGAGAGGTGATGATGTAGTCACCAGTGACCTCACATTACATCCCAGTGACCTCCGCTCCTGTCAACCTCACCTCTCCTGCCTACTTACTCCCTCCCTTTACTCCCATATCCCCGATTATCCCTTATTTCCTTACCCCCCTACATGACATGGTGTCTAAGCGGTGGTGGTTCTTATTATTTTTATAGTAGGAACCAGTCCCATGTGCCTTTTGACTGCTCGCTTATATTTGTGTTATGCTACCATTTGCTACCAATTTTTTTTTGTGTGTGTAAAGTTAAAGTAAATATCTGGGAGATATTATAATCCAAGTGACCTAAGCTGACCTTTTTTTTTGACCGCGGGTCTGAGTAATTGTGTGGTTGTATTATTATATTTGGTGGAGTTGTGTGTGGGTTTGGGATAAATGGTGGAGGTTGTGAGTGTTTGGGTGAGACTTTTGGGGGAAGCAATTACTGGCCGAAACTGAATATTTACAGAGAAACGAGAAGTCACCCAGTCACCCAGCCCGCCTTGGAAGAATCATCCACAACTGTCACCCATTGAAGAGCTGGCTCTCATGGTCACCCAGCTGATGTGTCCAGTCACCCAGCTGATGTGCCCAGTCATCCAGCTGATGTGCTCCAGTTGCTGTATTGCTGCCCTGGTCTGTCATCCATTGTAGTGGGTGTCACCCACCCTGTGACCATCACCCACTGACCGCAAGTTACCCGCAGTTGCCAGGGATGAGTGACCGCACCTCTGTTAATGACCAGAAGTGACCTCACCTCACCTTGAGCATCTGACCCTAGTCTGCTACTGCTGATGTCGGCTGCTTATGATGCTGCGGTTTACTGAGGCGAGGCTGTCTGATGCTGTCTGCTATGCTGAGACTGGCTGTGTGCTGCTGCCTGCCGTGCTGTGACGCTGAGATGCTGTGGTCGTGCTGTGATGGTGTGGCCGGGGTGCGATGCTGTAGCCATGCTGCGATGCTATGGCCATGCTGCGATGCTGGGCCGTGCTGCGATGCTATGGCCGTGCTGCGATGTTGTAGCCGTGCTGCGATGCTGTGGCCGTGCTGCGATGCTATGGCCATGCTGCGATGCTGGGCCGTGCTGCGATGCTATGGCCGTGCTGAGATGCTGTAGCCGTGCTGCGATGCTGTGGCCGTGCTGTGATGCTGAGATGCTGCCTAGCTCGGGAGGAGATGATGGCGGTGATGCTGCAGTGGAGTATGAGGGATTCTGTCTGGTGTGCCAGGACAGGAGAATCTACTATGAAGAAGCTGCCATCCTCGGAGATGTGGAAGGACGCGAGCCGTGGGGATGGACTCCGGCTGCTGGGACCAGCGTGCTGCCATGGGTGGTATGGAGGAGTATGCTGTCATGCTGGCCAACCTGTACGACCAGTATGGGGGATGCCTTGCCAGCCATGAGAGACAATTAAGAGTGTGAGATGTTCCCAGCCTACTCTGACTTGCCAGAAGTGTTAGTGTTACCTGGGTGGAATAAGGTGACCTGGGAAACGGTCAAGTGATCATGTTTACCTTGTTTTATGAGGCCAGTGAATCCTAGTAGTGGCATAGGATAATGGTGGGTCTTAGCTGCGATGCTTGCCCTATCTCGATTTTCAGATGTTGAAGTGTGTATGTGAAGTGTGTTGAACATGCGACCTTGGTGGTCGTGATGTGGTCCAGTTGCAGTTACTTGAAAGAATGCAACCCGTTGGAGCAGTTTTCCACGCCAAAGAAACCTAGAGAGGTTTGGCCCAATGGTTAACGTGCGAGGGTGACTAGCACTGGCTAGTGCATTTCTAGTAGAAGTAGGGAAGGCACTGGAGCCAGATATTTAGTTTTAAGGAGAAATGACGGTAAGGAGGCTTTTGCACCAGAGAGCAACTGTTATGCTGGTCACCTGCGAGGTGTACTGATTATGCTGCCTTGTGGTAGTTGAGAAGGCTGACGGAAATATATGTAATTGAATACTTTTATATTAGGTTATGTTAATTTTGTCTTTGTATTGTAATATAATTAAGGGTTTAGATTAAAATAGTCTAATAACTTAGGACAAATTGTCCTAGTTCTCAGATATTTTAAAGTGGGGACAAAGGGGGATGTGATGTAGTCAGGGTGCTGTGAGGTCTACCTAAGCAGCCACACCTGCCGCTCGGATTAAGGCTCAGGTCTTTTGTCTTGAACTAGCGCAGGTCGGCGTCAGGTCAAAGCACGTGGTACTCTCCTCATGTGGGGGATGCTTGGAGGACTATATAAGGCCGAGGAAACAACTAGAAAGGAGATTCGGGCAGAGCTCTGGCCTGTGTGCGGAGCTCTGGGCTGGGGAGATTCGGGCAGAGCTCTGGCCTGTGTGCGGAGCTCTGGGCTGGGGAGATTCGGGCAGAGCTCTGGCCTGTGTGCGGAGCTCTGGGCTGGGGCATTCGGGCAGAGCTCTGGCCTGTGTGCAGAGCTCTGGGCACGAGATTCTAGCAGAGCGGCTGCCGGTGTGCAGAGCCTGGGAGAGAGCTGCTGAGAGTCTCTGGAGGAGACTGTTGGAGACACTGGGCAGAGTTCTGTTGGAGCAGGTCTTGGGACCTGTGGCTAGCAGTGTGACTGAGTTCCTGTGGTGAACTGTCCTCTGAACTATATTGTAAGTTATATTCTGTTCCGTCAGTTGATTGTATTCCCTGTCTCCCTGCTTATATGTACAATCCCCATTTATCTAAACCCAATAGTGTTCTCCTGTTCCCAAATATATTATTGTACAAGGACTTAAATAAACTGTGTTTGAGTGGAATAGTAATATTCACTGTCCCCGTTATATTCTTATTATTCTTTATGCTTATACTTTATTTTATTATATTTTATTTTAGGTAGAGAGAGGGTGAGTAGTGTGGTGGTAATGAGAGGTGATGGTGTAGTCACCAGTGACCTCACATTACCTCCATTACCTCCGCTCCTGTCACCTCACCTCTCCTACCTACTCTTACTCCCTCCCTTTACTCCCATATCCCCGATTATCCCTTATTTCCTTACCCCCCTACATGACAAGCTCACTGATACACTACTGAGTTCGCCAGGCAGACCTGCTTGAGAGTTGTAGACTTTCGCAGTGTGGTGCTGGTGACAGGTCTACAGTGCTAACGAGACTCTCCCATATACAACACTGGAGAGTTCACCAGCTCCCTGATACACCTAGGGAGTGTACGAGACTCTCCCATATACACTGCTGGAGAGTGTCAGCGAGATTCTCCCTTATACAACACTGGAGAGTTCACTAGCTCCCTGATACACCTGGGAGTGTTCAACAGACATACCTGGAGATTGACTCTTCGTGCTGGTGACGGCCTTAGACTATCTACTGGCTTATTCACCGTACCGACTGTGTTCCTGAGACTATGTACCTGAAAATGGACTGTTGTACCTGAACTTATGTACCTGAAAGTGTGTGACACTGGTAACAGGTGGGTGTCTTGTGTGACACTGGTAACAGGTGGGTGTCTTGTGTGACACTGGTAACAGGTGGGTGTCTTGTGTGACACTGGTAACAGGTGGGTGTCTTGTGTGACACTGGTAACAGGTGGGTGTCTTGTGTGACACTGGTAACAGGTGGTGTCTTGTGTGACCCTGGTAACAGGTGGTGTCTTGTGTGACACTGGTAACAGGTGGTGTCTTGTGTGACACTGGTAACAGGTGGTGTCTTGTGTGACACTGGTAACAGGTGGTGTCTTGTGTGACACTGTGGTGTCAGGTATTTAATGGTGTAGGGAGAGTCGGAAGGACACTCTACAATAGTGTATGTGGAGAGTCCGGTTAACGCTCTCCAGTGTGAGAGTATAGTTGACACTCTCTACTAGAGTCTGGTGGACACTCTCTACTAGAGTCTGGTGGACACTCTCTACTAGAGTCTGGTGGACACTCTCTACTAGAGTCTGGTGGACACTCTCTACTAGAGTCTGGTGGACACTCTAGGAGAGTCTGGTGGACACTCTCTACTAGAGTCTGGTGAACACTGTCAGTCAAGCCGGCACGGCAGTCAAACATCAGGTCTGATGACGTAACCCCTTGACTGCCGGCCGGTAAGGTAACTACCTAACAACCATTGTTAGATAAGGGGCCGTAACACCCATGCTTCACACTCATATAAGAGTGTTGGTATAACTATACTCTCATACATTCCCCTCTTTACTTCCATGGACAAAGTTCTTTGTCTCCACAGACTCCGAAGTGCACCACTCACTCTTTTCCCCTCATCAATTCTATGATTCACCTCATCCTTCATAGACCCATCTGCTGACATGTCCACTCCCAAATATCTGAATACATTCACCTCCTCCATACTTTCTCCCTCCAATCTGATATCCAATCTTTCGTCACCTAATCTTTTTGTTATCCTCATCACCTTACTCTTTCCTATATGCACTTTCAATTTTCTTCTTTTACATCCCTTACCAAATTCATCCACCAACCTCTGCAACTTCTCTTCAGAATCTCCCATAAGCACAGTGTCATCAGCAAAAAGCAACTGTGACAACTCCCACTTTGTATTTGATTCTGTGTCTTTTAATTCCACACCTCTTGCCAAGGCCCTCGCATTCACTTCTCTTACAACCCCATCTATAAATATATTGAACAACCACGGTGACATCACATATCCTTGTCTAAGGCCCACTTTTACTGGGAAATAGGCCCCTCCCTCCTACACACTCTAACCTGAGCCTCACTATCCTCATAAAAGCTCTTCACTGCTTTCAGTAACCTACCTCCTATTCCATACACCTGCAACATTGCCCCCCTATCCACCCTATCATACACCTTTTCCAGATCCATAAATGCCACAAAAACCTCTTTACCCTTATCCAAATACTGTTCACTTATATGTTTTACTGCAAACACTTGGTCTACACACCCCCTACCTTTCCTAAAGCCACCCTGTTCATCTGCTATTCTGCTCTCCGTCTTACTCTTAATTCTTTCAATAATATCTCTACCATACACTTTACCTGGTATACTCAACAGACTTATTTCCCTATAATTTTTGCACTCTCTTTTGTCCCCTTTGCCTTTATACAAAGGAACAATACACGCTCTCTGCCAGTCCCTAGGTACCTTACCCTCTTCCATACATTTATTAAATAATAGCACCAACCACTCCAAAACTATATCCCCGCCTGCTTTTAACATTTCTACCTTTATCCCATCACTCTCAGCTGTCTTACCCCCTTTCATTCTACCCACTGTCTCACGAACTTCCCCCACACTCACAACTGGCTCTTCCACACTCCTACAAGATGTTATTCCTCCTTGCCCTATACACGAAATCACAGCTTCCCTGTCTTCATCAACATTTAACAACTCCTGAAAATATTCCCTCCATCTTCCTGATACCTCTTAATAACTGTCCTCTTCTATTTTTCACTGTCAAATCCATTTGTTCCCTAGGCTTCGTCAACTTATTAATCTCACTCCAAAACTTTTTCTTATTTTCTACAAAATTTTTTGATAACATCTCACCCACTCTCTCATTTGCTCTCTTTTTACATTGCTTGATCACTCTCTTAACCTCTCTTTTTTTCTTCATATACTCTTCCCTCCTTGCATCACTTCTACTTTGTAAAAACCTCTCATCATTCCACCAATCGCTCTTCTTCGCTCCCGCACCCACTTTCCTGTAACCACAAACTTCTGCTGAAGATTAATTGTATTTACATTATTTCTTATGGGAAATATTGCTTCGACTTTCGGCCACTTCGATTTTAAGCCTAGTTCTGGAATGGATTACGGCCAAAACTCGGGGTTCCACTGTACGTTATAAGTTCACTGGCACTGTTAAAAGTTTTGCATGCAAGAGAGACCGTGATAATCACAAACCTATGCTGTCTTCCCCACCAAAGATGCTACCTTCCCCACCACCCACACTGTCTTGACCACCACCCGCACTTGCCCACTACCCACACTGTCTTGCCCACCACCCACACTGTTGCCCACCACCCACACTGTCTTCCCCACCACACACTTTGACTTTTTTGGTGGAAGGTTGATAATCGTCTTGGTTTTAGAACCTTCACTTGAGAAGGGAAGTCACAATTCTCCGGAGAGTGAGGTATTCCTTACCACTTGGCTTGGTGACCAAGGCGCACTGAATTACCACTCCCACAGTGCAATGAGGGTGCCCTGGGTTTTTTTCATACTTCGCACACTGACTACGCAGACCCATTTTCTCACATGCAGGCCTACCAGCATTCTCCTGCTAGATTTGAAGGCACTAGAATTTTGGAGTAGTATTATGGGACCGACACTGGCTCTCAAGCTGTAAATACCATCCCTGTGACTATGATCCTAAAATATTTAAAAATGAACCTGGCAGTGGGAATTTTGGGTACTAATAAATTTCCAGTTCACATGCTTTTGTCAACTGTACATAATAATTATTTTTTTTTGTAGGGGTTGGTGCAGTTTAGTCCTGAGCCATCACACCCCACAATGACACTTCAAGGGGAAACAAGCAATCCTTATATGTCCAGCACTGATGAGGAATCACCAGATCCAGTAAGTTATACCATTATATATTTTTGAAGTTAAAGTAGTGTACCCTCCAGACCATCAGGAGATCCTGGCCTGTAACTGCTCATTCTTGTGTTGTGTACAAAGCTATCCAGTTAAGTATATACGTCGAATGTACTCGGACAGCTGGTTGACTTTCGTCCAGGGGAAAACTCAGTTCACAACAAGGGTTATAGGTAGCAGAATAACCTTCAACTTTCTTTAAGGATGACCAAAACTCTTGTCTAGATTAAGCTTTAATTTAATTAATGTAATAAACTCAGGAAGATTTTCACCACCTTAACTGAGGAAAACAGGAATCTTCGTACAACACTATCTAAGCATGAAACAAAGTTAGCCCACCTAGAAAGCAAGATCCTAAGCTTTGAGCAGAAGTTTACATCAGCTGGAATGGCTGATTTTGGAAAGACCCTCCAATCAGTCATAGCCAGCCATACAGGCCTGGTTCATTTAGTATTGTGTAGAAATATATACAAAGTATTTATAGGTCCCAGCAATGTTTTAGACTCGCTGGAGTATACCTTGAAGCATGGTGTTATGACAAGTGTCAGCAAACTGTTGACAGGCAGTGACACTTGATGAATGTGCACTCAGGGAACCTTGCTTTATTTGTTTTCAGTTACACACACATGTTTGTGTCTATCTATTTGTCTGTCTGTATCTGTCTAACTCTGCTTATCTGTCTTTCTGTCTGCCTGTGTGTGCCTGGTATATATATTGAAACTTCTTGAAGAATGGTGTGTTGACAAGTGTCAGATAACTTTTGACAGCCCAGTGACATTTGATGTCAGCAGTGCTGGAGGGAACCCTCCCTTTGTTTACAATGTTACACACAAACATGTCTTTCTGTCTGTCTGTCTGTTTAGGTCTGCTTATGTCTGTCTAGCTCTGCTTATGTCTTTCTGTCTGCCTGTGTGAGTGTCTTTCCGTCTGCTTGTCTCTCAGTCTCAGAGAGCGGCTCGTGAACCAACAGGTATTACACACGAAGCAGAAGTGACAATGTGTATTACTTGCCAGTCATGCTTATTATGTCTTATATCTACAAGCATTGTATAGCACTTTGCCTGGAATTTTTGGGTTATCCTAGGTAATTTACACTATGTATAATAACTACTTATGTGTACATGTGAGAGAGAGACAGATATAGACAGCTAAAACCAGCCAACCGGCCAGCCTGCAGCATACATAAAAACATAAGAAAGAAGGAACACTGCAGCAGGCCTACTGGCCCATGCAAGGCAGGTCCATGTCACCCCCTGGCTTAGACCAATGGCCCACCTAGTCAGGTCACATCCTCTGAAGGAAGGAACACGGCATCAGACCTAGTAGCACAAGCTAGTCAGGTCCAACTCACACCCACCCACAGCCACTCATGTATTTATCTAACCTATTTTTACTTTCCTCTTAAAAGGAGAGTGTTAATATGACATGACATCAGTGAATCCCTGGTGTTTGCCACGATATTTGCTCTAACTGGCGCTCAATTGAACTGGTGCTCCCACAAGAAACTAAGTGGCCCCAGATTTTTTTAATATGGCGCACAATGAGGGCGCAGACCCATTCTCTCATGTCTAGACGACTCTGGATAATTGTGTCAAATTCGAAGAAATGAAAAATAAAATGTAGATCTACGTTCAGAGCGCTACGCGAGCAAACATATATCTACTTTTGAAAAGTTTAAGAGTTAAGGACATATGTGGAATAAGTTGCAAAGTTTTGTGGAGAAATACCACCCTGAGCAAGCTGATACAACCCATCTCTGCAACATGTTCAGTGACAAAACAATGTCCCATTTTAAGGCCATCTTAAAGAGTTGCCAGAAACAGAGCACTCCTGACAGTTATTTTGTGCAACAGGGGTCTAGTGACTCTCAAGCTGGTCCTAGTGGCATTAAAAGACAAAGAGAAGTAACTCCAGAGAGGGACTTGTTACCTGAAGTCCCTATGGAGGGGGATTTCCCTTCCAAACAATGAGTGCTTCCTCCCCCTCTCCTCCCTATCTTCTAGATGCCAGAAAGTCTCTTCAATAAGGGTACGTAAATGTTATTTTAAATGTTTATTTAAATGTTAATTATAAATTTATTACAGTCAACCCTCCATTTTCGTGTTTAATTCGTTCCAGAGGGATCAATTAAAACTGAAATCAACGAAAACTGAAACCATTTTCCCATAAGAAATAATGTAAATTCAATTAATCCATTCCAGACACCCAGATGTTTAAAAAAAAAGTTTTGGGGGGTCTTAAGGGGGGTGAGACGTTTTGTGTGATAAAAAATATTGAAATCGAAAAATTATGGAAAAAGAATTTTTCTTATAAAAAAATAGTGCATAATTCTGGCAACATGTTAATGTAAGCAGCGTGTTTCTCTCATATTTCTAAGTATGTTTTTACTAAAAAGTTTTTTTTTCAATCTTTCACTTGGGAAGAGGACATGTTGGCAATTAGTCAGTTTTTTTTTTACCTCCAAAATTGCGATTTTTATGATTGTTTCACTTGAAATACACTACATGGCAACTTCTGTGAGGAGCGTAGTGGGTGAGCGGTGGTGGACGCACCTCAGTAGCCTTCTGGCTTTCCTTGAGAATAGGGGAATGTAGTGCCCTGAAGTTTGGCACTCCATTTACCTAGATTTTTACATGTACATAATTATCAATATCTCAGGAATAAGTTATTGACATTATAATACCGCTTATGCAAAGAGTATTTATCAGAGCATCATGATTCTTTTGTAGGTTATTGAGGAATGACGGTTCTATTGAATTACAGGGAGAGCTTGCGATATGTTTTGCGGTTTTTTGTTACTGATTTTTTGTTTCCAAACAAAAATAAAAAAAAACAAAACACGTATTTCAACATTTTTTATAATGCAATCTATTGACAGTAAGCTCACGACTCTCTGTAATTCAAAAACCTAACTCTTCGTCTTGCATCTGATTTCAACTAGAACCTTGTATGTCTTACCAATTTTGTAGGAGCAGTATTGCCCTAAGCCCTGTCAAATAGGGCACTAATATTTTTTTTCTATATAACTGTAAGGCAAAATGTCACTAAAAACACAGTATCTAGGTTTCAAATGCTGCTTAACCCTTTGACTGTCGCAACCCTCAATCCTGACTGCTCCTGTTGTCACAAAATTTAAAAAAAAAATGAATTAATTTTTCTTATGAAATGATAGAGAATCGTTTCTCGATGGTAAAGACACCAAATGTTTGAAATTTGATTGAAAACTCATGGAATTACGCTCTCGCGAAGTTAGTGATCTCAGCAATATATACGCATCGGCAATTTCGCCGACTTTGAGCCCTATTTTCAGTAAATTCCATTGTTCCAGTTGACCAAACTCAGATATTTCTTTAGAACTCCATTTATTCTATCTATTGAGTACAAGAAACCACCAATTTATCGATTTCAACTACCCAATAAAGTGATCAGAAATTGGCAATTTGGCCAATTTCATGCAAAATAAAAAAGTTGTCAATTTCAAAATAGGGTCCAGAATAAACAATGCAGACATTCCTGGCACTAAAATAAGATGTTATCTGTTCATTAGTCATGTCTTTAGGCCCCTCTTATATTACTTATGCTTTTTATTTTGATTTTTTATTCACATAAAAAATTAGAACATTTACCGTTATGCAGACTATTTCATTATTGTAAAAATGGTATAAACAATATCAGTGCACTTGTGAAAGAATATTAGACTCACCAATTGATGTGTATTGGACGCATGGCGTGATTTGTTTACTCTTGAACATTTGCAAAAATCTAACATTTCTCCTATATTGAGCTCAATTTCCAGGTCATTTTAATCATGAAACTAATCAAAATCATCTATATTTCTGTAATATGTTGTCCATTCTATCAAATGAGACCATAAAAAAGAGAATACAACCATAAATACTTTACGAAAATACACCTCAAAATCGGCGTTTTAATCCAAAAAAATGGTCGGAGTTTTTTCTCTCTCATTATGTACTGCGTGCTGCAGGATTTTTTTGTACTGCGCACACTGACCACCAGCTTTCTCCCGTTTGATTTGAAGCTGCTAGAATTTAGGCGTATTAATACGTCCGAAACAGTTGCTTGTAAGACGTATATATACGACTGAAACAGCCAAAGGGTTAATTCACAGACAAATTCCCATTGAAATTTTAGCAAAAAAAAAAACAAAAAACAAATGAAAACGGCCCGCCCCTCTCTTAACCCTTAAACTGTCCAAACGAATATATACGTTTGTACGCGTACTGCTCCGAACGTATATATACGTGCGATAGGCCTGAGTCGCCTAGACATGAGAGAATGTGTCTGCGCACTCAGTGTGCGCAGTATTAAAAAAATCTGGGACCACTTAGTACCTTGTGGGAGCACCAGTTCAATTGAGTGCCAGCTAGAGCAAATAGTGTGGCAAACACCAGGGATTCACTGATGTCATGTCACGTTAACACTCCCCTTATAAGAGGAAAGTAAAAATAGGTTAGATAAATACATGAGTGGCTGTGGGTGGGTGTGAATTGGACCTCACTAGCTTGTGCTACTAGGTCTGATGCTGTGCTCCTTCCTTCAGAGGATGTGACGTGACTAGGTGGGTCATTGTTCTAAGCTGGGGGGTGACATGGACCTGCCTTGCATGGGCCAGTAGGCCTGCTGCAGTGTTCCTTCTTTTTTATGTTCTTATGTATTCAGCAGGCTGGCTTTGGCTGTCTCTGGCTATATTTCTGTCTATATCTGTCTATATTTCTGTTGATATCTGTCTATATCTATATGTATGTCTTTATCTATCTGTCCTATATCTCTGTATCTGTCTATATCTCTGTCTATCTATATATATCTGTAATATCTCTCTCTCTCTCTCTCTCACATGTATGCATAAGTACAGTTATTGTACATAGTGTAAATTACCTAGGATAACCCAAAAATTCCAGGCAAAGTGCTATACAATGCTTGTAGATATAAAACATAATAAGCTTAACTGGCAAGTAATACGCATTGTCACTTCTGCATCATGTATAATACCTGTTGGTTTACGAGCCGCACTCTGAGACTGAGACAAGCAGATGGAAAGACACACACACAGGCAGACAGAAAGACAGATAAGCAAAGCTAGAGAGACAGACAGATAGATAGACAGTGGAAACAAAGAGAGGGTTCCCTGCTCACATTCATGAATGTCATTGGGCTGTCAGTGCTATCTGACACTTGTCATAACACCATTCTTCAAGGAGTTTCATATACTCCAGGCACACATAGGCAGGCAGACAGAAAGACAGATAAGCAGAGCTAGACAGATAGACAGATAGATAGATAGACAGATAGATAGACAGACAGATAGACAGGTACAGACAGTGAAAACAAAGTGAGGGTTACCTGCACACATTCATTCATCAGTGTCACTGCCTTATCAGTAGTTATCTTACAATTGTCATAACACCATTCTTCAAGTTGTTTCATATATATTCCAGGATGTCTAAAACATTGCTGGGATCTATAAATACTTCGTATATATTTATAGACAATAGTAAATGACCAAGGCAGGTGAAAATGTTCACCTGTTGGTGTGATTGTGACTATTTGAGTACTATTTCAATACCTAATACAGTGGACCCTCGGTTAACGAAAAAACTTCATCCCAGAAGCCTGCTCAAGTGCCATTACCGAACGAATTCACGTCCTTAAGAAATAATGTCACGTAGGTTAGTCTATTTCAGACCCCCAAAAATACACTTCCACATGCACTTAAAATATTATACTTACATAATTGTACGATTTCCGGGGTATTCGTTAACCGAGGGTCCACTGTATTAGTGTTAGAACAAAGATTGGCTATGAAATCACAAGAATTATTATAAATTGTAATTATTAGAACATAAAAATAATATAAAGTAAAATAAAAACTAGAAAAAAAGTATATAGGCAATACTTCTGCAAGCGGCAGGACATGATGTTGCCGTCAGGTGAGCATCCAGCACCAACTTGTCGGGCTTATATCTCTGTAAGTACTGGCCCAATTTTTTTTATAGCCTATCCTGTTTATAAAAATGAGCTCTTCATTTAAAAAAAAAAAAAAGATTTTTTTTTTTAAATATTCGGAGCAGTACGCGAGTGAACGTATATCTGTGTGTGGACAGTTTAAGGGTTAAAGATAGATTTACATGCACAAAAGAATGAACATTCAACATGACACTTTCCTGGATGGAAGAGAGGGAGAGGGAAGAGAGGCTATTGTTTAGAAGGGGAATCCCCTTCCATAAGGACTTTAGGTACCAAGTCTTTATCCGGGGTCACTTCCCTGCATGCCTGCTACACTCCCTCCCTGTCTGCTACACTCCCTCCCTGTCTCCTACACTCCCTGCCTTCTACACTCCCTCCCTGCCTTCTACACTCCCTGCTTTCCTCCTACACTCCCTGCTTTCCTGATACACTCTCTCCATACCTGGTACATTCTCTCCATACCTGGTACATTCTCTCCATACCTGCTACACTCTTTGTATACCTGCTACACTCCCTGCATATCTGCAACACTCTTTGCTACACTCCCAGCATACCTGCTACATTCCCTGCATGCCTGTTACACTATCTGCTTTCCTGCTACACTCCCTGCATATCTGCTACACTCCCTGCATATCTGCTACACTCCCTGCATATCTGCTACACTCCCTGCATGCCTGCTACACTGCCTGCTTTTCTGCTACACTCCCTGCATACCTGCTACACTCCCTGCATACCTGCTACACTCCCTGCATGCCTGCTACACTCCCTGCATGCCTGCTACACTCCCTGCTTTCCTGCTACACTCTTTGCATACCTGCTACATTCCCTGCATACCCGCTACACTCCCTTCATGCCTGCTACACTCCCTGCTTTCTTGCTACACTCCCTGCATGGCTGCTACACTCTTTCTTAAATTCCATCGTGTTTTTCACTTTCATTACCAAAGGACTGGCACTAGGAGCTTTCTTTGGGCTCATGGTGGCTTATTTAGCAGTCACACACAATAATCAAAGGCCAAAAACAATGAATTGTTAAGAAATGTTTTGTATGAACTCGCAGGATAATTTTTACTCAACCAGAAACAATGCTACACTGCCTGAGAATGTCCTTGGGAGGCTGGCTTGCGGGCTTTGTTTGTGTGCTGGGCACTGGACAGGTTCCGTACCATGAATGAAAACAGAGGTAATCACCGAAAATGGAGGAATATTTCAACGAAAAAAGTGCCCAAAAGCTGAAATCACCGATAACGGAGATACACGAAAATGGAGGGTTGTCTGTACTTTATATATATTTATATGTGCTGTGTGTATGTAAAACTATAGTTAATCTTTAAAAAAATTATTTTTTGTGAATATTTTTGGGTGTCTGGAATGGATTAATTGTTTATTTTTATTATTATTAACACATCGGCCGATTCCCACCAAGGCAGGGTGGCCCGAAAAAGAAAAACTTTCATCTTCATTCACTCCATCACTGTCTTGCCAGAGGGGTGGTTTACACTACAGTTATAAAACTGCAACATTAACACCCCTCCTTCAGAGTGCAGACACTGTACTTCTTATCTCCAGGACTCAAGTCCGGCCTGCCGGTTTCCCTGAATCCCTTCATAAATGTTACTTTGCTCACACTCCAACAGCACGTCAAGTATTAAAAACCATTTGTCTCCATTCACTCCTATCAAATACGCACACGCATGCTTGCTGGAAATCCAAGCCCCTCGCACCCAAAACCTCTTTTACCTCCTCCCTCCAACCTTTCCTAGGGCGACCCCTTCCCCGCCTTCCCTTCACTACAGATTTATACACTCTCGAGGTCATTCTATTTCGTTCCATTCTCTCTACATGTCCGAACCACCTCAACAACCCCTCCTCAGCCCTCTGGATAATAGTTTTGGTAATCCCGCACCTCCTCCTAATTTCCAAACTCCGAATTCTCTGCATTATATTCACACCACACATTGACCTCAGACATGACATCTCCACTGCCTCCAGCCTTCTCCTCGTTGCAACATTCATCACCCATTGTTACGGCCCCTTATCTAACAATGGTTGTTAGGTAGTTACCTTACCGGCCGGCAGTCAAGGGGTTACGTCATCAGACCTGATGTTTGACTGCCGTGCCGGCTTGACTGACAGTGTTCACCAGACTCTAGTAGAGAGTGTCCACCAGACTCTCCTAGAGTGTCCACCAGACTCTAGTAGAGAGTGTCCACCAGACTCTAGTAGAGAGTGTCCACCAGACTCTAGTAGAGAGTGTCCACCAGACTCTAGTAGAGAGTGTCAACTATACTCTCACACTGGAGAGCGTTAACCGGACTCTCCACATACACTATTGTAGAGTGTCCTTCCGACTCTCCCTACACCATTGGAGAGTGCTCACCGGACTCTCTTCCCTACACCTTGGAGAGTGTACAGACTCTTCCATACACCTTGGAGAGTGTACAGACTCTTCCCTACACCTATGGAGAGTGTACCTGCACTATGGAGAGTGTACCTGCACTATGGAGAGTGTACCTGCACTATGGAGAGTGTACCTGCACTATGGAGAGTGTACCTGCACTATGGAGAGTGTACCTGCACTATGGAGAGTGTACCTGCACTATGGAGAGTGTACCTGCACTATAGAGAGTGTACCTGCACTATGGAGAGTGTACCTGCACTATGGAGAGTGTACCGAGACTGTTTTGTACCTGAGAGTGTCACTGGTGTTGTAGTGTCACTGGTGTGTGTTCATTGATGTAGTGACAACTGGTGGCACGACACAAGTGGAATAGTCGTGTGATTTGGTGTTGGTGTCGGATGACGCGGTGACTAGGTTTTAG